>VWYE01011336.1:342918-362712 GCA_013398995.1 Alaudala cheleensis
CTCGTCCACACGCTCCCGGAGCTCCGGCAGCCTGGGGCTGTGCCCACTGCCCTGGGGAGCTGTTCGGTGCCCAAACACCCTCTGGGGAAAATCCTTTCCCTGATACCCAACCTAAACCTGCCCTGGCACAGCTTCAGGCCATTGCCTCGGGCCCTGTCACTGTCACCGCAGAGATCCGTATCCTTTACGTATCCACTGCAACAGTTTTCCCAAGTAAACTGCACGTCGTTGGTTTTTTTTTGTTTTGTTTTTTTTTTTTTAACCAGAACTGTGCTTTCGGTGTTTACCGAACGCCATATTTCACTTTATTCTTACTGATTATTCAAACCCCCGCGCTGGTGTTCTATTTCAGCCTCAGCAAAAGATAATTTTCTCCTCCCGTTACCAAGAGGCTTTACGAGATCTGCTGCACGCAGAGCAAAACATTTACCTGCGTCACTTCCCTGCCAGATCAAAGAGGTGTCACCCACATTTTACATGTGGGAAACACACCTCCAATGCAAAAGGCTGATTTTCACAGAAGTTACAGGTAAAACCAAACTGAGATTATAAAACACTGAGCAAATGGAGGCTACTGTTGCTAAGTGTTCTTGTATTCCATAGGGGGTTTCTGACATGGATGCTTAATGATTTTATATAAGACTATATAAGCATGTGGAATGCAGATGCTTCCTTACTAGTACCTAGAGATTATATATTTCCACAAGCTCCTTCCACTTTTTTTTCTTTTATTATTTGGTTATGTCTCTTCTGATGAGCTGTACCAGATTCTTCTGAGTAAATACATGTGTCTTGTGTTCCCAGCAACAGAATCACCATGTACCCAATTTCTGAGATAAGCAATTATTTAGCCAGAAATACCAGAAGGAAAAATCTCCGTGCTCAAAAGCTTTGTTTTGAGATCCAGTTTTTTCCAGGTTTCCCTGTAGACTCAAGGTTGTTTTGGCTTTATGTTAATATGTTTAGGCTAGTGGAGGTCTCTGGAAGGCAATGCTGGGAATGTTGCAGGTTTTCTTAACAGCAAAAACCTAAATATCCCAGACAACCCGAGGGGGATTTTTCTCATTGGTTCTGCAAGAGATCATTTCTGAAAGAGTTTTAAGCTTTTCTCTATTACCTGCTCTGGTTTTGGGGCTGTTAGCGTTTAAAACACCTGCCCACGTGTACTCCATGTCAGTTTTTATTCTTGGTTATCTGGGGTTATTCATGGTTTCCCTGAGAGAAGACTTCAGCCCTCACACAATGTATGCAGCTGCTTTGTGAGCAGTGGGGAGAGCACCCAGTCTAACCCCAGGGGATCCTAAATATCCTGGGCTGGAAGGGACCAACCAGCAAGGCTCAGCAGGGCCAGTCCCTAATAGCAACCTTCCTTCTGGAGTTTGCAAAGAGAAACTGTCTGCCCTGCCCTTCTCTCGGTTTCGTGAGAAAATTTATTTGAAGAATGCCAGAATCCCAGAATGTCCTGGGCTGTGAGGGACACCCAGGGGTCACCAAGTCCAGCCCCTGGCCCTGCACTGGACAGCCTCGGCCCCTGTCACTGTCGCCAAAAAGCGATAAATGCCTGCCTCTTCTCTTCCCCTCACATGGAAGCTGCAAATCGCGATGAGGAAGAACCTCATGGTCTCTTTTTTCCTGGTCATACTGAAGATCCGTGTCTTTAAACAAAGCATTAAGGGAAAAAGAACCCTGGTTTATTACCGAGCAAATTGTTTTCTCTCCAGCACACTTCATAAATTAGGAAATCGTTTGGTGCATAAATGGTAACAGTACTACTGGGTACTACTGGGATACATGAGGAGGATGAGGAGGTTAAAAGGCATCGGGGCGACCTAAAGAACACATTCAATTCAGCCAGAACTTGAGCCAGTAATTTCTTGTGGCTGCTCCCGAATGGCAGGTCATTTCCAAAGAAAAGGGCCGTTTTGCACGGCATGTTTCGGTGCTGTGGATAAGGGCGGTTTTCACTTTGCCCTCACCAAGGCAGGGTCGGTAAGCGCANGTGAGGTAAGCGGTAAGCCCAGCCCCTCGGCCCGCCCCGGGACTACACCCCCCAGCGGCACCGGCGCGGAGCCGCCACCGCTCGTGTCGCGAGCGCTGATTGGCGCAGGCGGTCGGCGCCGCATGAAAGCGTGTCCGTGATTGGAGGAGGCGGCGGGGGCGGGGCGTCGCGCCGTTTAAGCGGCGGCGGGCGCGGGGCGGCGGTTGCTTGGCCGTTGGGGCTGTGAGGAGGCGGCGGGACCCCCTTCCCCGGAGCTCTGTCCCGGGGCTTTTCCTGCGGGGCTCCCGCCGGCCGCCCTCCTCCGCCCGCTGCCCGGGGCGCCCGAAGCTCCTGTCCCCCGCCCACGGACAGCGCGGCGCTCCTCAGGGCCATGATGAGCGCAGCCGACCGCGCTGCGGGGACCCCGCGCTCCGCAAGGTAGTGAGAGTGGGGCGGCTCCAGGGGCTCCCGGAGCCCTTTCCTTACTGCCTGGTATCCTGGTTTGCCGTGGGGCACCGTTTGGTCTGCTTCTGTGCCTGCTGCGTGTCCTTGTCCTTCCATCTTCCCTTTTCGGCAGTGAAGCGCTCACCTTGTGCCTGGGTTACCGCTTTCCTTCTAGTGTTATTTCTCTAAGTGTATTACTTAAGGTATTTCTGGTCCGGCAGCAAGCTCCTGCGTGCAATGCTTCCACTGCGTATTTAATGCTTTCCTACAGTGCCCCGAGTTTTCATGGATGTGCACTGAGGTTCTGATCCAAGCAGCTTTGGTGAGTGGCTCCATAAAGGTCACCATTGCCTCAGTGTCACCTACTAAATCACTTTCTCATCAAAATTCCTGATTCTCCAGGAACAGGTTCTGAACTATGTTTTCACTAAGCAGCTCTTCAGTCAGGAGGCTTCTTAGCTTCTGTTGTTCATAGTATCACGTACAAAAAAGTTTGTCAGAACAATATAAATAATGAGCACTTTCTGAGGTTTTTTTTTTTTTACTCTCTGTAGCTCTATTTGCAAATGTGGTGCCTGTTTAAACAGATTAAATGTCTGAATGCACTAAATATTGCTTGGAGGAAACATACAGTATGTGATTATACATATTCTTAATTTGATTTACATAATGGCGACTTGCTTTCCATGTAACACTTCAATATATGGTTCAAGAGCTTTTATTTTGTACTCAGTCTGAGTTTTTATTTCAGTGTTGAGTGTGGACAAGCTATGTGAATAAGAACATCAAGTACACCAAAAAGGAAAGCACATAAATTTCTAGACCTACACCTTAAATTATAATGGTTGGTGAATCAGCTATCCTGAATTATCATCTTTATTTGATGGTCTGTCTTTAGAAAGTGTTTTTCTCTCTGGGTGTCAGACAGTGACTGTCACAGATTGATTTCCTGTTTCACAGTAGCTGCTGCTTCTAATTGAACAGCAATGGACTTTTTATCTCTCGAGTTCTATCCTTCTATTCTTTTNAAATTGTTTTCTCTCCAGCACACTTCATAAATTAGGAAATCGTTTGGTGCATAAATGGCAACAGTACTACTGGGTACTACTGGGATACATGAGGAGGATGAGGAGGTTAAAAGGCATCGGGGCGACCTAAAGAACACATTCAATTCAGCCAGAACTTGAGCCAGTAATTTCTTGTGGCTGCTCCCGAATGGCAGGTCATTTCCAAAGAAAAGGGCCGTTTTGCACGGCATGTTTCGGTGCTGTGGATAAGGGCGGTTTTCACTTTGCCCTCACCAAGGCAGGGTGAGGTAAGCGGTAAGCGCAGGCCCTCGGCCCGCCCCGGGACTACAACTCCCAGCGGCACCGGCGCGGAGCCGCCACCGCTCGTGTCGCGAGCGCTGATTGGCGCAGGCGGTCGGCGCCGCATGAAAGCGTGTCCGTGATTGGAGGAGGCGGCGGGGGCGGGGCGGTCGCGCCGTTTAAGCGGCGGCGGGCGCGGGGCGGCGGTTGCTTGGCCGTTGGGGCTGTGAGGAGGCGGCGGGACCCCCTTCCCCGGAGCTCTGTCCCGGGGCTTTTCCTGCGGGGCTCCCGCCGGCCGCCCTCCTCCGCCCGCTGCCCGGGGCGCCCGAAGCTCCTGTCCCCCGCCCACGGACAGCGCGGCGCTCCTCAGGGCCACGATGAGCGCAGCCGACCGCGCTGCGGGGACCCCGCGCTCCGCAAGGTAGTGAGAGTGGGGCGGCTCCAGGGGCTCCCGGAGCCCTTTCCTTACTGCCTGGTATCCTGGTTTGCCGTGGGGCACCGTTTGGTCTGCTTCTGTGCCTGCTGCGTGTCCTTGTCCTTCCATCTTCCCTTTTCGGCAGTGAAGCGCTCACCTTGTGCCTGGGTTACCGCTTTCCTTCTAGTGTTATTTCTCTAAGTGTATTACTTAAGGTATTTCTGGTCCGGCAGCAAGCTCCTGCGTGCAATGCTTCCACTGCGTATTTAATGCTTTCCTACAGTGCCCCGAGTTTTCATGGATGTGCACTGGGGTTCTGATCCAAGCAGCTTTGGTGAGTGGCTCCATAAAGGTCACCATTGCCTCAGTGTCACCTACTAAATCACTTTCTCATCAAAATTCCTGATTCTCCAGGAACAGGTTCTGAACTATGTTTTCACTAAGCAGCTCTTCAGTCAGGAGGCTTCTTAGCTTCTGTTGTTCATAGTATCACGTACAAAAAAGTTTGTCAGAACAATATAAATAATGAGCACTTTCTGAGGTTTTTTTTTTTTTACTCTCTGTAGCTCTATTTGCAAATGTGGTGCCTGTTTAAACAGATTAAATGTCTGAATGCACTAAATATTGCTTGGAGGAAACATACAGTATGTGATTATACATATTCTTAATTTGATTTACATAATGGCGACTTGCTTTCCATGTAACACTTCAATATATGGTTCAAGAGCTTTTATTTTGTACTCAGTCTGAGTTTTTATTTCAGTGTTGAGTGTGGACAAGCTATGTGAATAAGAACATCAAGTACACCAAAAAGGAAAGCACATAAATTTCTAGACCTACACCTTAAATTATAATGGTTGGTGAATCAGCTAGCCTGAATTATCATCTTTATTTGATGGTCTGTCTTTAGAAAGTGTTTTTCTCTCTGGGTGTCAGACAGTGACTGTCACAGATTGATTTCCTGTTTCACAGTAGCTGCTGCTTCTAATTGAACAGCAATGGACTTTTTATCGCTCGAGTTCTATCCTTCTCTTCTTTTTCTCATCTTTTTGTAGTCATCCTCCCCAAGTAATGTCTGAGGCTTTGTTTCCATAACATCTGATCTTTTCCATCGCTTGGGCCCCCCTCCACGGTATAATACCCCTGCAAGCTGCTCTTTATCAGAGCTCTTGCTTCTCCTAACTGCTGTCATCTCCTGTTGATACCCAGAGAACAGCCAAGCTGATCTGTGTTTTAAACTGAGCCTGTGTAGAAGTTTAAAATCTTTTTAGCTGCTCCAGAAAGTGTTTTCCTTGTCGTGTCTGGAGCCGCGGTGTGACGCGAGGCTGTTTGTGCGCAGGCTGCCGACGCCCCGCGGCTCGTCCCGCTCGGCGGAGTGGCAGTGCCGGAGCCAGGAGGAGCTCACCCCGCTGCCGTCCGTCAGCGAGCGCCTGGGCCGCCTGCGCCCCTCCCACGAGCTCCTGCACTACTACCGCAGGAAGATCGCCGACTTCGACGAGGAGCATGAGGAGCTCATAAAGAGGCTGGAGAAGTACAAACAAACCTACGAAGAGCAGGTCAGCAAACGGGGTTTTCAACAGTGAGGGGCTGCATTCACAAGCTTAGTGTTTTTTTCAGGTGAAAACTCAGCACAGAACTCTTGGGATTTACCAGTAACATGGTAGACCTAGGAAGAAATAAGTAGATTTTGGGGGTTGATTTTAAAATCTAGCTGTCTGTCCTCTGTCAAATCAAACAGGAACATTTTACTTTCTTCTAAAGTCCTTAGGATGTTCTTCTAAAACAAGAACATAGGATTTTCTTCTAAAGCCGTTACAGCTTAGTTACCACTTCACAGTGAGAATTTTGCTTCTTCTTTTTTTTTTTTGTATTAAAGGCCTGATGCTCATTTCTCATGTTGTCCAGCTTTTCCCTTGCTCCTTGTAGTTAAGGAATGTTCTTTTGTCCAAATTTAATAGGCTTTGACTTATTGATATAATTCATATTTACTGCAGTGGAATGCATAAGCTTGGCCATAAGCTCTTAAGCAGAAATCTAAAGGTTTGCCTTTTAAGAGGAAGAAATCTTACAGAATATCTGCAAGATATGCAGTGCTCTGATATGGGCTATGGCATATATCTGCCTAGCAGTCATCTGTGTAATTGTGGATGGTTCTTTGGGAATAAAAGTCACTTCTGTGGTGCCTCCTCAAGCACTGGCCATGCTTGAAGCAGCCTGGAAGTCCTTGGGGAAGTATGTACTGTACCTCTTACTGTCAGTGGGAAAAAGAGGGACAAGGTTGTGAAATAATCCTTTTTTCATACAGGAATGGTTGGTAGCTTCCTACACCAGGTGGAAAAAAATGAAACATAACTAGCTGGATTTCTTGCTGCTAAACCACACAGATATTTATTCTTCAGTGATTTATTTTAACAGTAAATGCTGCTACAGAGGCTTTGCTAGGTTTTTGTTGAGGTCAGGCTCTCCACACCTGCTCTGACCACCAGTGTGGGAGTGCAGTCACTGGAAACTGGAGACCCAAGCTTAAGCCTCATTTCACTGTTGAGTAGTGACAGTGATTCTCAGGGCTCTGACCTCCCTGCTGAAACATTTTGAAATAATTGTTCTGATACTGCCCTCATCTGGTCAGATGTTACAAGGAGAGTGACATAACTCTTGAGCTGGCTGCGGTGTGCCAGCTGCAGACTGAGTACAAGCAGTTGGAAGTTGGAGAGGATTGTGCAGTGCTCTGTTCATGTCACGGACCCCGTTGTCTCCCCTCAGCACCAGTTGCAGTGGGAAGTGCAGCGCCTGGAGGAGGAGATCATGGAGCTGCAGAGGGCGCTGAGTGACATGCAGGTGTTCCTGTTCCAGGAGAAGGAGCAAGTGCTCCGCCTCTGCTCGGAGAACGACCGCCTCAAACTCCGGTGGGTGGGGCTCAACTTCACTCTGAATCTTCCTCCTCCTCCTCCCGAGGAGAACCGGGGGACAGGGAATGGGGGTTGTGGTCCATTCATTACATATTGTCTCTGCTGCTCCTTTCTCCTCCTTCCCTGTTCCAGCATGGATTTTTCCATTCAAGATTTAAGAACTTAAGTCAAAATATGTGTTGGTGTGCTTTGACACTTCTCAGCAGTGTGGAAAAAAGTCTGATACAGCCCTTAGTGTAGTTTGCTTGAAAAACAATGGATGCTTACAATCTGAAAGAATTTTAGGTAATTCATAACTTAATGCAAATTCTTTTCACCATGTGCTGTTATATCAGCCTACATAGTATTGTCATACTTAAAAAGAGAAATGCTCTCCAATCCCAGCAAAATTGGTGGTGTTCTGGTATTGGCAATGTCAGGAATGTCTTTGGGAGCTTGTTTTTAAAGCAGTATTCTCAGGAACTGCAACAGGTTGGAAAACTTGCAAGCATCAACAGGTAAAGTAAAAGGACAGTGTGTCACAGTGTCAGAAAAAAATATCTGCTGACCACTTCCTTTGTATTCCAGGGAACTGGAGGACAGAAAAAAAATCCAGCAACTCCTGGCTATACTGGGAACAGATAAAGGAGCAGTTACATATTTTCATAAGGAGCCCCCACATAAGGCAAGTTCCATTTTTCTGTACATCTCTTTGGATTGTAACAGGAGTATCTGTATCCCAGAGCCTGGGCACAGACCACATCTGTCCCACAAGTCAAAGGTTGCTAAATGAGCCCAAAGCAAGCGGGGTCTGTGGCAAAATTGGGCTTTAGTACAAGTGCTGAAAGGTAAGTAAGAACAAACAGACAAAGTAGGCCCTCTTAGCATCAGCCTCCTTCTACCTTCAAAACATTCCTCCAGGTCAGCCTCTGAAATGTCAGATAGGAGTCTGGAGGCATCTGGCAAATGGTTGTCAAGAAAATGGCAAGAACACCACAAAAAGGAAAAAAAAAAGTGCAGAAAATGACCAGGCACAGTGTTTGAATGTTCTTTTTCCTGCTGAGGGTGCTAATATTCATCCTATTGAAGCCATCTAAGGCATGGCTACTTTCTGCTTTTTCTGGTGAAAAATACTGAGACAGTAATGGCAAAACTCAGCCATGATAAAGGAAAATTTTCAACATGGGCATTACACTTGTCAATGCTTTCCTTATCTTGTGGTAAAACTAAGGTAATGCTGTTCCTTTGGATATCTCACTTGAACTTTTGGAGATTGGTTCTGGACCACTGCACTTTAGTGGAAGTAGATGCTCAGAGCAGGTCTCTTGTTTCTGTAGATCACTGTTCAGCAGAGGCCAGCAGAGAGCCAGGAACGAGATGATGCCTGCAGCACAGGTACCACAGCAAGCTGAGTGCCAGCAGCTCAGCTCCTGCTGGGTTTGTGTGTCTGTCTCTGTGAATGCTTTGGTGAATGTGCTTTGAGTTCCCTGAATGTGTCCATACATAGCCAGGCAGTGCTTTTGGCCTCCCTTCAGCACCCTTTAGCCTTACTCGTGTCCCTGATGTCTCAGCTCAGGAGGAGGCTGTGTGAGCCTCACTGCTGTGTGAGCCTCACTGCTGTGGCATGGTTGGAAAGGTACTGCAAGTACGTTGAAAACCCTTTCCTACTTCTGTTCAATTTCTTCAGTAGGTATGGAGAAGAGCACTTCAAAACCAACAGTAAAAGGAGAGAAACCAGAAAGTTCTGAGAGATATCAAAAAGATAATGAAACACTTCTACTACAGGTAAAAACATTTGCTAACTGATGGGCATGATTGCTGGCTTGCAGAAAATTATTATAAATTATTATAAAAATTTGCTGTCAGCTTAGATAAGATGTAGATGTACCAGTTGTATAAATGCCTGCATCTTACAATGGATTCACACTTAGTCAGTTTACTTAGCTGTTTCTTTGCTGTGAATGTAAATTTTAGGACAGATTCTGGAAGCTTTATGTAAGCAGATGTTCCAGTAATGTCAACTGAAATATGTTGTCCTCAGTATAGAATGTGTAATGCTTGGAATTTCAGAGACTTGCAAGGGCAGGAGCAGGGCTGGTGTGAGGGATGGCTCTGTGATCTCTGGGTTCAAGTGAAGGCCCTGCAGGCCCAGCTGGAGCACAGGGCTGGTGTGAGGGATGGCTCTGTGATCTCTTGGTGCAGGTGAAGGTCCTGCAGGCCCAGCTGGAGGAGCAGGCACGGTTAACCAAGGAGCAGGTGGAGGCACTGCTGGAGGACAGGCGCATGCAGATGGAGGAGGCAGAGGTGCGGCACCGCAGGGACCAGGACAGGATAAGAGCTATAACAGAAAAGTGAGTATCAGAGCACAACCATGGTGTGGTCATGAGATGAGAGGGAGCAGTAGAAATGTTCTGACTTCCAGTGTGTTGCTTCCTGCAGCAGGCAGAAAAGCAAATTATGCAGCCATCTGGTAGTGTGTGCAGAATAACCTGCTTATTAAAAATCCTCTCTCGCATTGGAAGAGCAGCACTTCTGCCATTAGATGAGAGTTAAACTCACATTTAGACCACCTGTCTTCTCCTGTGCGCCTTCCAAGTTGCAGTGATGACTGGTGGAGTTAAGGTAGGCACTAGGAAAGAAGGTAACTCCACTGGGATCCCTTTTTGCAGGCTCCATAAGACGCAGAATCTCTTATATGAGAGTACCCGGGACTTTCTCCAGCTCAAGTCTGATGCCAGAGCCAGTGAGAAAGCATGGATGGCAGAGAAGGACAGTCTGTTGAGGAAACTCAGCAAAGATCTAGATCATCTTGCTTTCAGCACAGAGTCAGGAAAAGTGAAGCACAGAGAGCTGAAGAAGATGCTTCAAGTAAGTGATGGACCATCAAAACTCCACAGCAGAGAAATAAAGGTAATTTTTTTTTGTCTTTGGTAGAGGCTGTTCAGCAGTTTTTGACTAGAAAATTGCAAGCACCTTGCCTTTGGCACAACAGACAGTCACTAGCAGTTTCAATGTTGAACTGGATTGCCTTAAGTTACATTGTTGGTACTAATCTAAATAGAAAACCTCTCCTGCTTCAAAATCAGTATCACTTTCAAATTTCAGATACAATGCATAGTTAGGATTTATGGTAGTATGTCACTGTCAGTTTCTTTTATGCCCAGAAAAAATCTCTCTAATTCTATAAGCCATGTGGTAAGTGGGGCCAGCAGTTTTTAACCTGCTGATTGCACGTGGCTCTCTGTTCCTGTAACTGCTGTGAGCTAGTGCTCTTAGAATGCTGGGCCTGGCTCTTCCTTGCTGTCAGGAGAAAATGAGTCCTCTCAGCTGATGCCTTCCAGCTCTTCTCTAGCAGTCTGAATGTTTCCTCCTCTTCCACTACACTTCCACTGAGGAGTTGGGAGGTCAGAATAAGGAATTGGAAAGTAAACAGGCAGTAGGGAATTGTTTCCATCTACCCCAGAATGCAGGTGGCTCTGAAATGCAGTACTGGGCAAGCAGCTGTGAAAGGGGAGTTACAGAATTAGTTGAATGTTATTTTTAATGATGAGCAGTCATACAAAACTGGTAGCTTAATTTAAAGGTTTTGGTAATGGGACTGATGTTAGGATATTGTTGTCATGTACTTACGAGCTCCAGTTCCAGTTGTTCATTTTTATGTTCCTGTCATATTGGCAGTTATCACACTTGCTTGTCCAGGGCAGGGGAACTTTGGGAAGCACAGTGCTGAATTAATTCTTGTCCCTGCCATGTCCCAGTTACTGCAAGACAAGCTAATGCAGGAGAAGCACCTGTCACACATGTACAGAGAGCAGTGTGTCTCCCTGGAAGGGGAGGTGGCCAAGATCCGTGAGGAGAGGGATGCTGGCAAGGAACTCTTTAAGGTAAGGAGTGTGGAACCACCTGCTGGCTGTGTGCTGCTCCTGCAGCACTGGCTTTGGGGAGCCTGCTGAGCTTCCATCCCCACAGGAGCGCTCCGAGAATATGGGCAAGCGCCTCAAGCTGATGACGCGGCGATGTGAAGCCCTGGAGAAACGGCGGAGTCTGGAAGTGGAGGGCTTCAAGAGTGACATTAAAAAGCTTCAGCAGAAAGTGAAAGAGGTAGAGAAGCATATTTATAAGGTAACAGCAAAGGTTTTCTGAGGCAGACTGTGTGCGTTTATCCTATAGAGGTGGATTCTCAGTATTGAATGGAGTATTCCCCTAGGGTTAAGGAAATAATTCCTTCTCTTAGTGCTCCTTTAAATATCAGTATCTGACAAAACTTGCTTTTTCTGTATTTTACAAAGCAAAATAAAAAAAAATTACCTTTGTTTATCAGTTAGGCATCAAGCTTACCAGGAACTGTTCTGGCTATATATTAGCTGTGTATGTTTGTGTTTACTCTCAGAAGTTCTTATGTGACACCTGTAGCTTACTTAGTTGTCTCAAAATTGCAAAGCAGTAGTTTGAAATTTATCCTGCAAATAAAATGGTTCTTTTGTTTGTGAGAGCCGTAGTGTTTGGCTCTGCTCCAGTAGGTCCAGTCCAGACCTACTTTGTGTGCTTTTTCTTACAATGACCAGTAGGTCATTGTCTTAAGTACTGTGACTGTTCCGTTTATGACTTTAGTATGTCATTTGTGACTTTGCAAAGTCTCTGCAGAAGCAGTGGCTGGAAGTTGAAGCTGTGTTCTCTGTAGTAGCTCCCAGATGTGTAGATGAACATCAGAACAGTTTTGGGGGAAAGGCACAGCCTTGATGTTGCTTGGAGTTTAGGATGAGACATTTCTCTATACTATGCTTGATGATCTTGGCATAGCTTAGACTCTCCTGCAGGAGTCTGTCAGTGCTACTGATTCATTCTTTTCCTGTACTTTTGCTGCACAGGTCAGTTTACACAGACTAATGCATTTATTTTGATTAAATACTTCCATTTTTATATATATATTTTTAATGGCCTGTGTGTTTCTCAACTGTATTCTTATGGGACTGACAGCAGTATATGAAAGGGGGGGAAGTGTGTATGATGCCTTTACTACAAACCTGTATGTTTGAAATCTGTGGGTGTGCTCTTGGCTGTATTCTCGAGTTGTTACCGCTGTTCACCACAAGAGGGCAGCAGAACAAAATCCTTGCGAGAGTCTCCGGAGGGATCATTCACTGCTCCTCATCCCTTGAGATCAAAATGACCGGAGATGTCCAGGTTTCCTCATTTGCATATTAAAATCTTTGACCAAGAACTACGTGATGACACAATAACAAACCGTAATGGGCCAAGAGAATCGATGGATTTCAGAGCAGCTTCCAGTGCTGTGCCCTTGCAAGTGGCTGTGCTGGCATGCTCTCCATGCAGGGTGAGAGGCAATGGCAGCCCTGCCCAGCTTGCCATCAGATCCTGATTATCCAGCTCAGCTCAGGACAGGCTGGGGGGCACTGCCTCAGTCAAGGTGTTACTTGAGCTGCTCTTGAATCCTGTGCAGTTCAGAGGGCAGCAGTCAGCCACAGCTGGTTTTAATAGCAAAAGATAAAATGTCATCTCCTGAGGTACTTAAAACTACATGTGAGTTACTTGATAAATAATTCAACTTACCCCTTTTTGTGTATCTCTAAATAGTGCAGGAACTAGAAAGGAGTCAACAGGCCAAGAGTCAAGATGGCTATATTCTATTAAGATTTCTTCCTTGCCAGGACTATAATACAACAACATAGTGTTATGAAATCTTTATTTTTGGCTCTGGAGCACCTTTCTATAGGTGGTGTGCTTTATCCTAGTGCTATTAACTTACACATCCTCTCTGCTGGCTACAAAGGGGCTCCTTTAGAATTTTCTCATATATACTTATCATAATACTCCCTAAGTTGTGTTCTGTACAGCTTTGTTTTTCTTCATCTGTTTTTCTTTGTTTTTAGGTGGCTTTGAATTTGGGACCAGACCAGGACCTTGCAATTCTGCAGGAGGTCCGCCAAGGAAACAAACTGACATGTAGAATTCAGGGAGAACTCAAAGACTTAAAAGCAAAGATCTACAGCTTAGAGGATGAACTACGGCACTGCTGAGGATGAACTATTAGCTGGCATCCTAATTTTAGGAATAGGACACTGCTAGACTTGGTCATATGCAAGAACAGCTCATGTTTGTTTGTCTGCTGGCATCCACTGGCAGAAGGTTGAGGAAATCTGCAGTTAATGTCATAAGTGTTTGAGCTGAGAGATGGCACCTGATAAAACTGACTTTAAAAGTACTTGATACCTGGAGTGTGTGTGACTGTATATTCTGATCTGAGGTAGGGATCAGTGTACACTGTCCTTTGCCTTTATTTGGAGCATAGTATAAGTCACGTGCATGGTTATGATGAAATTAATAATCATAGAAGGATCTAGTTGAAGATCTGAATTTTGGCTGACATTTTTCTATGTGAGAAGCAGCTTTTTAATTATCTCATGATGTAACTAGATATTCTCACACAGAAAGTCACTACTAAAATGTCTCACATTTGACTCCTGGACAGGATAACTGTTTTAAAATGGCTCCCATTTGCTTGATTTTAACAGTTGGACCAAACCTAACTGATTTAATATGGTGGGAAAAGATAACCCATTAAAGAACCCTTCTGCAAGGATGAGGAACATTTCCAGGAGTTCTGAATGCTTGGTGGGGAGGGAGGTACTGCACTACTGGAGTTCATCTTCTCTTCAGCTTCCTCACAGTTCACACACAGAGGAACCCATGATAAAGGGGATCTAGTACCTTCCTTACCCACCATATTAGCCTTTGTATTTGTGCCAGTGGATGTGGACAGGTAAGGAAGCTGACCCTGATTTCTCTGCACATAACCAGGACCTTGTTTAGAGCTACAAAGACTAAATAAGGATATAAGGAAGGGAATTTAATGCTACCCATCATTTAGTCTCACTCTCTCCTGGCTGGCTGGTGCTGTCTTAGAGAAATCAAGCTAATTAAAGTGAGCTCATATGTGAAATAACATACTGCTGCTTGGAAGGTATCAATCCTATCACAGGGCCTAAAGGCTGCTTCTGAAAACTGTTGCATAATGGAGCCTTAGACACTCATTCAGCAGGATCCAGCTACTGAAATTCAGCTGATGGGAACCTAGCAAAAAGGTCTCTTGAACCTATAGAATCCTGTTTATTTTAAACTCTTCCAAGCTAAGGAATTGCCTGTGAAATGACATTCTCCTCACTTGAAAGCCATTAAATGTATCTGGGTAAAGACTTCAAGCTTTGGCATTCAGGGAGGAAGTATTGGGGGAAGAAGGATGTAAATGTTTAATTTCCTGTCTCCCTTACCGATATTCTTTAGACTTCAGGAAGACTGAACAGAATAAAATGACAACATTCCTGTATATGTGTTAGTGTATCAAAATCCAAGTGCAGTATGTCACTAGGCTATGAGCACTTCCTGTGTGAGGGGGGAGGAGGAAAATTATGGTGGTGTTACTCTGTAAATCCTTTTTATTTGGGAGCTTGAGTGTTTTTCCAAGTGCAGGAAGTGCAAAGTATTGTCCATGCTCTTTCTGTGTGACATCACGTGACCATGTGAAATGTTGCCAAAACAAATGGGGACCTTCATGCCAAGAACTGCTTTAAAGAGCCAAATCCTTCCTACCACTGACAAGTACCCTTTAAAATGTCAACAAAGCATTCATGGCTTTTTCAAAAGGCTTTCCTGGGAGAAGCTCCACTACCTTAATTACTCACATTTTTTTCCTACAATTTTTGGGTAGGAATCAAAAAATAGCATTTACTCCAAAGATTGATTAACTTTTTTGCTAATTGAAATTAGGAATGTGTGACTTGTGTCATTTCACTACAGCCAATGTCAGGTCATGAGTGGAGGAGCACAGAATCTGAAAGATTTGCAAAATGTCTGCTTCTAAGATGAGAGAGACAACACTACAGGATTAAAGGTTAGAACTGGACAAATGTTCTTATTGGGAGCCAAGACACTAAAATATCTCTTGCATAACTAGGAGAAAAATGAGGAGCAGGGGAAACCTTGTTTAGCTTCATTTAAGTAAGGAAGGAGTGCCTGCTTTTCAGAAGGAATGTTGAAATATTGGGTAAGGCACAGAACCACAGATGATTCAGAGGAAGGGAAAAGGTTGTGCAAGAGCTCATTTTGTCTTCCATTAAGAAGACTGATTAATATGTGTCTCTTGAAGACAAAAGAAACCTACCAAAGGCCTCTCTGTCCTAGCAGGGCAATGCTGAGCAGCAACAAGCAGCCTGAACCTGAAGTTTATTGAAAAGGGCATAGATTTTTAACAGGAAGATTGTGCTTTTCCCCCTTATTATAGCTAGGTCTGGAGATAAAAAATTCTCCATCTCTATCTTCAAATCAAACAATTACTCCACCTCTGGAGAAGGTAGCTTGTTTTAATAAGTTACTGGGTTTGACCCATTAGAGCTTAATTAATTATAATGACGTGAGCTAACAGGAAATAATTGAGTGGTTCCTTCTGGCTTCAAACCTGTCATGTATTTATATGCAGCATTTGTTGGAGTTTTCATTTTCATGCAGTTGCTTTAATTACAGGGCCATGCTCTGTCAGCACAGCAAGGCTGCACAAGGCAAAACCAAATCAGATTTAAGAAATCCCTTGTGATCTTCTTCTATCACAATGTGCAGTGATTCCCAAGTGAATTGATGCTGTGAATGCACTCAGGCAGATCAACAGCTCTCAGAGGTGTTAGAAGTCTAAGCAGTAATACAGTATATGCTTGTGTGCAGTGGCTATATCTAAATTGCTTATGTAATTTAGATTACACTTCAGAAGCACATTTCACCCCTGTGGATGGACTCTCTGGGCAGCCTGATATTCTAGAAATGAAGTGGTTCTGTGTAGGCCAGGAATTCTGTGATAATCAGAGTATTTTTGAGTCCAGCTGGGAGCAACATGCCTGTGTGCTTTGTTCTGGCAAATCTGTTCATAGTCATGCAAAGTGATGTTGTTCAGACTTTTAATTAAAGCTCACAAACACATGTAATTGGATGTACTAGAATGTGTTTGTGCCTGCTCAGACAAAATCCTAATAAAGGTGTCCTATTTGTCCCCATCCAAAGTGCTATCATAGGTTATTGGTATGTTATGGACATCTTAAGAGTTTTCTTTCTGATTTTTCTGCAATATTTTGCTTTTCTGTTTTCCCATTGCTTTAAATTGTAAGAAAATCCCCTTTACTCACTGAAGAGTTTTCCTTAAGTGTGCAAGTCTAGCTGTGCAAGTCTAGCTGTACAAGTATACACATTTTTTAGCCTGAGGACTGGGATCATGCACCAAAACATGGACACAGTGTAGGAAGTGTGAGTGGTGGGAGCTGCAGTGCTTCCTTTTGACTGCTGTCTTCATGAGGTTTTAGACAAAAAGAGCAAAGTTTGGATTCTCAGGCTGCATCAAAAGTTAAGAGCTTTCTGTCCAAAACAGGCCATCAGAAGTAACCAGTATTTACCCCACTGGCAGGAAACATTTTTGCTGTGAGTGAAGTATTTGAGAAGTGTGGTGGACTTCTGGTATTTCCCATTGAGCACCAAGTGAACTGTTGGAGAAAGGGCACCTTTGAATTTTGGGTAGAGTGGCTGCCCTTCAAGGAAGCTCCAGAAATACAGCCTGAAAAACAGAGCCCTCAATAGCATTGACTGTTCACTTACACTGACTAAGCTGCACATTTTGAGAATTGGGGTGCTGTTGGACTGGGGACAGATTATTTGGGCTTAGTCAAAAAACTTAGAAGGGCTTTTAACACAGAAGTGTTTCAATGTTAAAGCAAGACAATTATTAACTGCACAGACATGAAGGGATTTGGTCTTGAAATGGGTTTGATTTTAATAAAAAGCCCAGGATTTACCCTGGTGAAGCACATCCAGGGTGTGCCAAATGCTCCTGTATTGATTCAGAGATGAAATTGCTTTTCTGTTACTGCAAACATTTATCTCAGTATGGCCTCACTTCTGAACCATCCAGTACAGCAGCTTTTCCTCTTCAGTCCTGGCTTGGGTGGACAGATGTCCACAGGAAATGCTGCTCATCCTTGTGTTCTGGAATGTCTCTGACAACATGGCTGTGATGTGTCTTTGGGACTCCTTGAAAAGTAAGGGTGATGAGCATAATCAGTTAAAATATAAACCAACTATTATCTTTAAATCAGGGGAAGGAAGAAATTATGCAAGACTAGACTGATGACACTGATTTCCCACATTATCAAATACATGTATTCATCTTTCATTATGGTAAATATCTAAAGCCTGCAAAGTCTCTTGAAAGCTCTCAAAGTACAGACAAACCTTTTTCAGGAAGAGCAAGTGTGTGCTCTAGATATCAAGAGATTGTTCTGATGTGCAAAAAGCACAATAAGGTTGTTAACTGTGGGGCCACACTGATCCCCTTACAGTGATTTTCTGTGATTGCTCCACCAGTAATACCTTTTAGAGCCCAATCAAATCCTGAGGAGCCAAAAAGAGACATAATGGGGAATGGTGCCTTCAGAAACTGCCTATTCCTCTTAGAAACACTTCTGCCTTTGAGCCATGTCCATGAAGAACGTTGAGATGAAGTCATTGTTTGTGCTTCAGAGCACAGCTGAGGTCAGGAGGAGGAGTATGGAGCCACCAGGGTTACACTGACTAAAGTATACACATTTTTTACAAGTCTGGGGACAGTTGGGTATCTTTGGTGTGGAACTTGTAATTAGTGCTGAAAATTACACAAGAACAAATAAGGGAAGGAGCAAGTGGCAGCTAATTGAACCTTTGGGGAGCCTACAGAGAAACAATGTTGGCATGGAGTTAAAAGTGATTTACAGAACAGAGAAACAGCTGTTAGACAATGAGCAGCAAAAACATAGCCAGAAGAGGCAGAGATGGATCTAGAGAGGGGTGAGCCAGGAGGAAGGGAGATGTGCACTAAGTGCTGCATTTGTATCAAAGGCTGCTTTTACCATGAGGAAGCATAACAGAGAACAAACAGCAGCTCAAACAAGGCCAAAACCCACTCTATTGGCTCCTCTGGCAAAGAGTCTGTTTGATGTGGGTGGGGGAGATGTGTCCTGCAGCCAGCAGCAATGCCCAAAACTCAAGGATGTTCCAGCAGGCAGGCAGCAGTGTCAGCTCCCTGTGCTCACCTGCACACACCTGCACAAGCCCCACTCCTGTGCCACCAGCTCACCTGGAACAGCCCAGCTGCTCCTGTCCCTGGGGGCTGAGCCCAGCACACACGGCACACAGTGAGGTGACAGAGCTGCAGGTCTGGGCACCACTCCTGGCACTTGGGGTGCCTGACAATTGGAGACTGTAAGACTGCTGGTAGACTCAAGATAAAGACAATTATGTGAGGTGGTTTTAAACATCGCTGCCAGAATCTTCTTCTTGGACATCTGTTCTTTCTGCAATGAATAAGGATCCAAAATAAGTTACTTTTGTACAGTGCAGAGCTATGCAAGTTTATGACTTGACTTTCTATTACACATTCAGATTAATTTTGTTTCTTCATACTGTTCTGTTGTAACTGTATTTTAACAGATAGTACCATAATGTAGTCATTTCCTTAAGCTTTTTCTCCAGAGACAAGAGCTTTTCTGTATCACAGCACAGTTCTATCAGGACGTGCTCTCCTCAGCCAGAGAAACCTCCCCAGCACAGAGCTGAAGGGAGATGGCTCTGAAACCTTGGTGAGACATTCATATAGAGGGAACCTCTCGTCCCTGGGTGCATCCCAGCGGTGTGGCAGGTGGCAGCAGTGTCCCTCGGTGCTGTTCACACTTGGTGTAGGGACCGCAGATGCTGCTCCAGCTCCCCGAGCTCTGCCAGTGTCAGCCTGTCCCTGCCGGGACTCACACCCTGCTCCGTGTCACTCAATGCCATCTAAAAAGCTTTTGGCACATTTTGAAAGCTAAAGAACAGCAAGCGTCCTTTTGCACAGCCTCACACTTAAGAAGGCTGCTTCTAAATGGGGGTCTCAAGAAAAAGAAAATAGAGTACCATCATTTAATTAATTTAAAAAACAAACTTCAGCCTGACAGTTTCTGTTCATGGTCCCACACAGCACGGGAGCTGCATCTGTGCAGGAGTGGAGCTGTGAAAGAAAACAGTTGCCACCAACACCCAACACCTACATCACACATTTTTAGGAAGGAGTAACTGTGGACTAGCTCCCCAGCTGGATACACGATGTACATCCCAGATGTTATCTCCCATTTTCCCTCACCGAGGAGGAATCCAGTTTGCAGTCTCCTAGGCAGCTCGGTGATGTGAATGAAACCAACAGCACGGGAAGGACTCTGAGGAGTCACTGCAAAAGTGTGCTTGAGCCATAACAAAGCCGCAGTTTCACCCAGGGAAGGTCCTGGTCTGCCTGCAAGCGTCTGCCATCCTCCCGCTGAGGGGTCTGGCGGTGTAACATCCCATCTGCTCAGCTGCTTCAGAGAGCAGCTCTGGAGGCTCAGCAGCTCTGTCCCTCCTCACCGAGCAATGCGCTCCCAAGTACATACACCTGTTGCACCGGCTGAAGGACGCTCTAAAACAGCTTCAGCTGTTCGCAGTAACCGCCCGAATTTGAATCGCGCGCTCTCGTTCTGCCTCCCTCAGGGCAGGGGAGTTCTCATGTGCCGTGCCCTCACCGGGGGATGTACCGGAGCCGTGCGGAGCGGCCCGGGGTCTGGAGTTCCCTGCACCACCGGGGCGGCTGTGTGAGTCTGAGGCCAGGGTAGGAGCGGAGGCCGCGGCTCGGGGCAGGTGCGGGGGGCGGCGGCAGCGCGGGCCCGGAGC
>VWYE01011349.1:11798-21876 GCA_013398995.1 Alaudala cheleensis
TTTGCTGAGGGTGCACTTGATCACTTTGTCCATGTAATTGATGAAGATATTAAATAACACTGGTTCCAATACGGACCCCTGAGGGACACCACTTGTCACTGATGTCCATCAGGATTCTGAGTCGTTGACCGCTACCCTCTGGATATAACCATCAAACCACTTTCTTATCCATATAACAGTCCATTCATTGAATCCATCTCTCTCCAGTTTAGAGAGAAGGATGTTGTTGGGGACCATGTCAAAGGCTTTACAGAAGTCCAGATAAATGACATCTGCAGTCCTTCCCTTGTCCACTGGTGTAGTCATGTCATCAGAGAAGGCCACTAGGTTGGTCACAAGAATGCTTTGAATCCGGTGTCCCACTCATCCTGCCAGGGAATTAAACCACTCAGCTAGCCAGGCACCACCAGTAGATTGTTTCATTTCATGCATTAAGTCCTGCAGACGCTGAATGTTGTCCTCTACGCTGGCTGATTCATCAATTACGTTGAAGTGGCATATGCCTTCAAAATTGGAGCAGTGTTTATGGTGTCGAAGGACGAGACAGTCCACCACAAACTGATTTTGTAATGTTCCTTGGCATACAGCTGTTACGTACTTGGAAAGTATAACAATGAGGAACATGGATATCAAAAGCACTTGCATAGTATTTTTCTGTAATACAGCTACTGGGACTGGCATGCCAATGAAACGTTTTCAGGAGATCTGCAGCTGTTAATCCTCCCTCAGTACAAAAGGCAGACAAGTTAGTTACAGTAGAGGCCAACCAAATCCAAGTATTTACATGTTAATCTCATGGAAATATATCCAGGACGTGCTTGTAGTACAAGATTACAAAGCGTGATGAGTGCACCTGTGATAAGGGAGTGAAACAGGAATGTAATTTCCTTCCAGTAATACATATGCCATTACTCCAGCTCCTTCAGCTACTATAGCTCTGAGTTTGATAACCTGATATGGGGTAATTGCCCACACATATTGAGGAGCTTCAATATGATGTTGGGTTTGTGACACCAATAACACCATTCAAATACTGTCTCCTCTAGATAAGGCAGTTATTCATCAAAGATACCCAAAATACAAGACCCTGAGAATCNTTAGAGAGAAGGATGTTGTTGGGGACCATGTCAAAGGCTTTACAGAAGTCCAGATAAATGACATCTGCAGTCCTTCCCTTGTCCACTGGTGTAGTCATGTCATCAGAGAAGGCCACTAGGTTGGTCACAAGAATGCTTTGAATCCGGTGTCCCACTCATCCTGCCAGGGAATTAAACCACTCAGCTAGCCAGGCACCACCAGTAGATTGTTTCATTTCATGCATTAAGTCCTGCAGACGCTGAATGTTGTCCTCTACGCTGGCTGATTCATCAATTACGTTGAAGTGGCATATGCCTTCAAAATTGGAGCAGTGTTTATGGTGTCGAAGGACGAGACAGTCCACCACAAACTGATTTTGTAATGTTCCTTGGCATACAGCTGTTACGTACTTGGAAAGTATAACAATGAGGAACATGGATATCAAAAGCACTTGCATAGTATTTTTCTGTAATACAGCTACTGGGACTGGCATGCCAATGAAACGTTTTCAGGAGATCTGCAGCTGTTAATCCTCCCTCAGTACAAAAGGCAGACAAGTTAGTTACAGTAGAGGCCAACCAAATCCAAGTATTTACATGTTAATCTCATGGAAATATATCCAGGACGTGCTTGTAGTACAAGATTACAAAGCGTGATGAGTGCACCTGTGATAAGGGAGTGAAACAGGAATGTAATTTCCTTCCAGTAATACATATGCCATTACTCCAGCTCCTTCAGCTACTATAGCTCTGAGTTTGATAACCTGATATGGGGTAATTGCCCACACATATTGAGGAGCTTCAATATGATGTTGGGTTTGTGACACCAATAACACCATTCAAATACTGTCTCCTCTAGATAAGGCAGTTATTCATCAAAGATACCCAAAATACAAGACCCTGAGAATCTAATATCAACAGACGATGTAAAATAAGAGAAGTTGGGGTACAGAACCATATGGCATTCTGAGGGGTTATTCTATGAATCTTCGTGTCTAGGCTAATAGGTAGCAGTCCTACCATGCAATCTACTGATGTAAACGATTCCCTTTGCCCTCTAAATAATAATTTGAGAGAGATACCATCTGGAAGAAATTCAGTCTTTGCCATGTTTGTATGATCATAAGATGTTTGATTATGAATACTCCAGCTGTTTAACAAGAAAGCCCGCTTTAGTAAAATGTGGACACCACTGTTGTAAAGTTTTAGTGCTGGTTAGCTTTTAAAAATTATTTCTTTAACATTCCATTTGTTCTTTCAATCAATCTTTGCATTTGGTGAGGAAGTCCATACTGAAGAATGAGTTGTTCTAGTGCTTTAATTGTTATGTTGATTAGTATATTTAGTGGGTTTAGCGAAAAATCATCCTGATACTGTATCCACAGCAGAGAATACATATCACCACCCTCTTGACAGGGGCAGGGGGCCAATGTAGTTGACCTGCCATGTGTTTAAGGCCCACCAACCCAATTTTTTTTCTTTTTTATGAGGGTAACCATGTCTGGCAGTGTAACTGTGAGGGGGGGAGGGGATGACTTTATTCAATTCTCTATAATCTACAGTCATTCTCCTATCTCATCTGGTTTTTTCACAGACTGCCAAATAGGATTGTTAAAAGCAGTCATGGTTTCCTTAACAATTCCCACTTGTTGAAGTGCCTGAATGGTTGGAGTAATTTTCTCTTTTCCCCAGTAATATGATATTGTTTTGCAGTTACCACCTTGTCAGGCACAGGCAGCACAACAGGATCCCACTTTGCCAATCTGCCCAAGACTCATAAATTCCAGTTGTAAAGTCCTGTAGCAGAACCGACTGTTTTTCCTGCCAACATATCAATACTCACAATAGATTTTTTTAAACTGGGACAGTTAACACAGTTGTGGTAAATGGAGTGGCTTTTCCTACTAAGGTAACCTTAGCTCAGAGGGCTGGGGTTAAATTCCCCTAAACCCACAGGTCTGTGATGCAGCTTCTTTATTAGCAATATAATTATGTAATACAGTAACCTCAGCTACAGTATTCACCAGAGCTAACACATGTAAAATCTCCCCAGACCACCACTTTATAGTTAAAGGAGCATAGGAACATTGGTTCCCCCTCACAGTAAGAGATTACAGTGGTGGCAATTTTGGGGGACCTGCCAAACCTTAATTTCTGCCATTTGGGCATTTTCCAGGTAGTGCTTTGCCTTGAAATGGCAGTTGGGGATGGGGCTGGAGTGGTTGGCTTTTTTGCATAGGTGCTAGCTTTCGATGTTGGTGTAACATTTCTGATGTCATAATCCCATTTATTTCTTGGCTTGGTGGGGGTACCTTTTTATGGACAGGTTTCTCTGACTTGAACACAGGTTTGTTGCTCTCTATGCAAATTAGTTTTCATATACAGTCTGTTTTTTCAGACCTTTCTGGAAATGGGTCAGAGGCTTTAGGGGTCTTGGGTGGTCTTGGTCCCCCCCCCCTACAGTCCATGCCCACTACTCAGCCTCATTTCTGTGCTTGTGATGTGCTGCGTCGTGCTTATCTCCAGGACCCACAAGAACGTTTGTGCCAGAAAAGTGCTGCCCTACCTCTGTGTGGCTCCTTCTCCAGGCACATCCTGTTCTATCCCACAGATTACTAACAGTCCTCGGTTGGCTCCACCGCCATCTGGCTATTGGTGTTTGAGACATACACATTAGCCCCTTATCTTCTGGGATTCTAAACCCTGTCTGGATTGAATCCTGTAATAACTGCATAAGACATGACTCTCATCAGAATGCTCCCAGGCACAGCAAAGTAAGGTGATGAGCACCACAGCACTACAGCAGCAATTAAAGCAAAAAGTGGTCACTAACAAGCACTAGACTAATGGGCAAGCACAGGAGCCTGCCCGTTATAAGCTAAACTGCAATAACAGCTACAAATTTGATCTAGCACATTTCCAACAAACCTGTTGTTATCTTGAACCCCTCATGCCCTACATTGGATGTCAAAACAGGACTGTTGTGGTGGAGCTACTGTTATAATTTTAACATGTTCTTGAATGTCACTCCTGTTAATATTTCATCAAATAAAATTAGCTTGAAGGGCTAATAATCTGCCTTATTGAGACAATTAAAAAAAACCCCAAACTTGCCAGTTTTATTATTGCTTTTCTTTCAGGCTGCTTTGTAGTTATTGATCGTGTGAAGAGTACACACGTACGTGTATGAACACTTTTTAAGAGTAGAGGGAGAAATCACCTTGTGGTAAAATGCAGCATTTTTCTGCAAACTGACTTGCCTGCCACAAGTGGTCTGGGAATTTATTTAGGAACTGAAAGCAAGTGTTAGTGTTCATGGACTAATGCTGTTTCCGTAAACAAATTGCGCTATCTTGTCCCTGAATAATGTGCTATATTGTTTTCTTCTTGCTCTAGCTGTACTTCAAAAAAGGGCATATTTTATCTGTGATGCACTAGTTTTCTTCTTGAGCACACATTCATTTAATACCATATCTGTGATTGTTTTCCTGTAATCTTCAGCATCTTCCTTTTCTGGTGGTTGATATGGTTTCATCAATAGACAGTAAAAGGATAAACTAACAATTTTAACCTTTTTTTTAGTTAGGATTTTTCTTTAGAGTTCATGTAATGGAGCATATGGCTCCTTGAAAGTGGGTCTTTAGTTTTAACAGTGGTGTCAGCCCCAAAAATGAGTTGGAAAACCAGTGCCTAATAATTCTTAAAAGGCTCCTGCTGTCAGGATAGCTGTCAGTTGAATTCACTCTGCTATTTACCCTTTTACCCTCCCACATAACTGGGAAAACATCACATCAGTACCAGTTTAGCTTCTCATCTGGCTTTACTAGCCTGAGTTAACTACTGACATGCTTAGCTTATTTGACAGTGCCTCAGATGGGCAGTCATGGAGATGAAAGCTGTTTCTAGCCAATATCCAGGCAAAGCTAAAACACCTCAGAAGTAAAAAGTTGTTGTTGGGATGGTCAAGACACACAAAGGGACACGGTACAATCTTCAGAAGGCTTCTGTTTATTATCAAAGTATGCTGTCTTTTATGCACTTAACAAAGTTTACACTCCGCTCACTGGTCACAAAAAATCAACACAACGTTCATTGGCACAAGAAGTCTCCACCACTGTTTTCAACCAACATTCACAAAACTTTTCCAAGAACCCTTCTTCCAGCTGCAGGTTGTTTATCTTTCTCTCCTTCTCTCCTCGGTTTCCATGCCAATGGCCTTGGCAAAATTCCTTTCAGGGGTAAACATGGCTCTTATCAGTTTCTTCTTCAACTAACTTACACCTCAGGCTTACAGACCAGCTGCAGCCTCTTCCACAATTCCCCCTTTTTGTATTTGAACCACAAACACTACTGCTAAGGACTCTTGCAGGGTTCTTTGTAAAAATCCAAGCAGACAGGGGAGACACAAAACAATGATTAGAACCACCAGCAAAATTAACAGTCCAGTTTCCAACAATACCCTAAGTTGTTCAACAATGCCCCAACTTGCAAGGAAACCATTCAATCATTCCCATCCTTCATCCACCTGCAACTGACCAATTCCTTCCTTCAAATCTAGAATGCTTCCATGAACTGACCCACTGCAGTCTGACAAACCCATAGAACACATGTTCTCAAAATCCTGACATCCATGACCATACACTAAAAAATACACCAATAAGGCACATAGAAAATGGATTTTCAAATGCTGTCACAGACCCCACAGTCCCTTAATGACACATTTATGGCAGAATGATACCTTTACTTTTAGTTAAATTTTTCTCTACACGGAGTTACATTTTTGTGGCTAAGAGACCAAGTCATCTGTCCAGTCACCAATTAGAACTGAGTAGCATTCACTTAACTGGCTGCTGCTATCATAACGGGCAACTAACCTAGTTGTTTAAGGTGTGGAGTTTTAGCTACTAATTCAACACCCTTACACAAAACAACACCTCTCCCCTAGGTTCATTGGGACAGTGAGTGCCATGTAAAGGGAAATGGTGCAAGACACATTACTCAGTACAGCCAACCTCTGTAGAGAAGTGCAAAAAACTAAAGCAAAGGTAACGTCCACCAATTTAAATTTGGGTTTTCAGCATGAGTCAATATCCCCATTTGCCTTGTCCTGAATTACCATCCTCACAGCATGTTCTGTGAGGGTCCATGCTTCAATCCACCTGGTGGCCAGTGTCGCCCACACATTCTGCTTCAGTTGTGGGACCATCCATTCTGTTCCTTCCTATATACTCCAGGTAAGGCTTAACACAACGAGCAGAAACCCAATGAGGACCATTCTCTGTCAAAACACAGGCATATCCCTTTCCCCATGTTATTAATTCCACTGGGCTAGTCCACATTCCAGTAATTAAATCCTTAACCCATACCTTAATATTTTTGTGAAAATTTGGCTGTTTGGAATTCAAAGAAGAAAAATGATAAAATATAGGAGATAGTTGTGAGTCAGGTAAAGGACACAAAAAGTTCAACACATAAACAGCTTTATCTAATCTCACTTGGGGTGGCTTCCTTTGCATTCCTCTTTTTTGTTTTTGAACCTGGCGCTTCAAAACACTGTGGGCGCATTGAGTAATTGCTTGGCCTGTTGGGGTATGGGGAATACCAGTAGAATGATCGACCCCCCAGGCACAGAAAAACGTTTGCAGTTTTTGTGAAGCATACGGCTGGGCCATTATCTTTCTCTCCTTCTTCTCTCCTTCTTCTCTCCTCTGTTTCCATGTCAACAACCTTGGCAAAATTCCTTTCAGGGGTAAACACTGCTCTTATCAGCTTCTACAACTAACTTACACCTCAGGCTTACAGACTAGCTGCAGCCTCTTCCACAGCATAAAAGAGTACCTGGACCAAAATCAGTTATGTGTTAAAAAAAAAGATGATGATTCCTGCTGTAGGCAAATGCAAATTTCCAGATTTTTTTTAATAGTTAGACTTTCAGTGATTTGTACTGAGAAAATGAGGATACAAATTAACTTTGTAAATATTCAGAATTTGTTCGAGGCTGTAGGTTCAAACGCCTGGTCTATATTGCCTGCAAAACTGATGTAAATTGGTATTCCTGATTAAGGCAGTGATAAGAGATCTGAGAATGGACAATGAAGATCAGTTTGCTATCTAATGCTGTTCTGCACCAATATGCCTTTGCACAGCATCACAGCATTAACTATTTTTTTAATATATACTAATGAAAACATTTAGCTTGTATTTCTAATGACTACCTTCCTCTAAGCCTTGGGTTGGCTATTTGGCATATGTAATATGTGACTTGGAATAATTTGTGTTCCTTTTACTGTATTAATGGGAATAAAATCATAGGGGCTTGGAATGAATGTACAGAGATTCTATCACCCTTGCCAGTAAAGCCAGAGGCATACGTTTGCAACAGAAAAGACGGGTGGACCCAAGGAAGAAATGGATGTCGGACCAGTGATGAGGAAAGTTGACTGGGTGCTTAGCACTGATACAGGGAACGATCAGACATTGCACCTGAATACCGGGTTCTCGGAAATCTCATCAAGGACATATCGCTGCCCGGAAAACTATTCAGCAGACCAGCTACACTGAAAAGAACCAACATGTATATGCAGAAGAAGACAGAGAAAGAAAGAAATGTGGCAACTCGAAGTCCAGCCAGAAAAACTGTATAAAAACTGGCATTGCAAAGCAGGCATTGTGAACTGTGAGGGGTACGGTGTGATAGAGGCTGTACCTGCGGTTCACCCAGTGCTGATCCCGGGCTCGGCTCTTTCTTTTGTTTGTGGCATCCTGGCATTTTGTCATGTTATTCCATAATAAATTGTTTTATTAATTTATTATTGGACGTTTCATTTCTAACACATATGACAGAAATGCCTCAGTAAACACAGCATATGCTTGTTCAGCTTTTTTCTACAGCCTTCATGACTAGTACCTGCATTTCCTAAGAATGTCGTATTTACTCTGAATGACCTCGTGATCTCTTTTCTTTTCCAGTTGAAGGCTGGGTGAACTAAGTTTAGACACTTGCTCCTGCACTTGAACAGTTCAAACGAGTCATTGCTGCTTTGAGGCTGTCTTGGAAATCTTCATGTTATGCATAGCCATGGTGAAGCATGAAGACAATTGGCATTATCAAAGAAAAAAGAAATAGAAGGAAATCTTAGATCTGTAAAGGAAGCTTTTTGCAGTGATTCTTTTGAAAGACTGATAGCTCATTGAGGCTTAGGGTGACTAATATAAATCTATTTTGTTTGCTTCTTATTTGTGAGCCTTCTTAGGTAACTTCTGTCAAGAGGTAATACAAAGTATCTTTCATAAATATAACAGTGGCTTCTTTTCTACATGATGTTATCTGAGGTCTTGCTTTCAGTTGTCTTTATTCCAAATTCAAAAGTAGTCAGCAGTCTGTTACCAGTTAGTGTCTGCTGTTTTGCTCATACCAGATACTTTGAACTGCTTCATCATACAATAAATAAGATGTAATGGCATGTGGATAAAGGCTTAACTTAAAAGCACAGTAGCATTTCAGTATGTTTTCTCCTTGGGATTAGCAGTTTTGTTCTAATGTGATAGCATACAAACAATAACAAAGCTGCAAAGATGCTTTACAGTAGGAAAAATACAAATATTTTGGTCTTGATTAAACACGTGGAAAAACTTGTATTTGCTATTACATTATGTAGCAAAGTGAGGATTACTTTTGTAATCCTTGTAATTTATTTTGTGTTCAGCAGTGGTCTGTTACTAATGTCCATTCAAGTGGACAAAGATGAACCATGTAGGTGTGTGTCTCTGGAATCTGGCTTGTCATCAGATGGTAGGATTCAGGGTGGTGGATGAAAGTGATGTAGTTATGATATTAATAGTGTTAAGTCACTGCATGCAGAAATTAATGCAGATAGGGAAGCCTTTTAGTGGAAGAGATAGCTTTTCTGGTTTATCTGTGATACAATGTTTGGTTTAAGAAAAATATTCTTAGCAACTCTATTGTACCTAATTTCTGTAGCACCCACAAAATTAAGGAATTTAAGAGTATTACCTGTCTAGGAAATGTTTTATATTTTTAAGTTCCCCCGTTGAAAAAAAAAAGAAACTCTCTTAGAAGTAGGAAAGAAACTGAGGAATGTAAGTGGTTGCTGTCCTGGTTTAGGGCAAATTTGCGAGGAAACCTCCAAATAGGGTCCCTCTGGGAAGCAAACCCAAATGGCTCCTCCCCCAATTGGTCCAGGAGAAAATCTCCTTAGAGATAAGTGGAAAAAACTGTTTATTTAACAAAGTGCCCACAAGCATAAAAATGAATAATATAAAACAATAAAACCTGGCAAAATTGAGAAAGTCCTTGCCGTGGGATCTTGGCTCGCTTAGTCTCTCATCAGTCCCTCCGGCACTGGAAAATGCTGAAGCCCAGGCCCCGGGGGGCCATAGGTGTGAGCTCCCGGTGCTCTTGTGGATTTTGAGTCCAGAGCAGGTTTAAACAGTCCCAATGAAAAAAAAAACCAATCCAGGGAACTTCTCTGCCTCATCTAGCTAAAACTAACTAAAAGCAAAGGAGATCTCTGTCCCGCTGCCTGTCGGTGCTTCAGATGAACAGTGTCCAGGGCAGAATGTGGAGTAGTCAGGGCTGTTTTCTGAAAACAAACTCCGTGCTTCTCTTGCTCCCCCTTGGCTCTCGGACCCAGTCTTAAAGGTACAGAAGACAATATCCAACAAAGACAGAACAGATGATTTGGGGATACAAGCATCATAAAGGCACCCTAGGACACCTGCATGTTTGCATTGCTTCTCATAGTTACTATTGTATGGGGTTTCTATCTTCTTTTCTCTGCCTGAGTCGGGATTAAATGCTCAAGACATTGTTTCTGGTTCGGACTCAGATGTTTATTAATTCTTATCTATATGACAGACTGTGAGTTCTACAGCACTTCAAGCTAACAAACTAAAAATGGAGCCATAACTGTCTCTCTACAAGGCCTTTTAGGGATAGACTATCTGTTTTGGTTTAGGGTAAATCTGGGAGGAAACTTTTT
>VWYE01011405.1:0-23128 GCA_013398995.1 Alaudala cheleensis
TTTTGCTATCAGTGCGACACACCACCTTGAAGCATGAGGCAAGAATCTATTTCCAACATTAAGGTGGCAAAGTATGAGAGCTGAATCTTCCAACCACTCCAAGTATGCCTAAGGCTTCAATATGGATCTCAAAAAGGAGGTGAACAAAACCTTTCTCAAATAACCACACTTAATACTGAAATCAGCTTACAGAAAAAAGCAAGCAAACAGTAAAACTAGAAGTTCTAACACCATGTTGTACAGCCAGACAAATAAACACAGGAGAGTGCCAGTGATGCCTAAAGCTTTAGTTTTTATATTTTTCAGATCCTGTACTGCATTAGTGTGTAACCCTGTTAGTAAGCTCTCTTCACAGTTTGGTCAGGCAAAACAATTCTTTCAGGCCTAACAACCAAGGTCACCATCACAGCCTCAAGCCCAAAAAGTATAAACACAATAAACTGGGGGGAGAAGTAAACCAGGGCAATGTGACTTCATTACCTGAAGGTATAATTGGACAATTAACCTGTTATATGCAAATAGACCACACTTATATCTGTCTGAGAAAACTCGTGACTGCCGTCCATCTTGGGTGTAGCCTCTGCAAGGCTCCTGCACTGCCCAAGGTGTATCTGTTCAAGGCCTTTAATAAACACACACTTTATTCTCTAACTCTGTCTAGCCTCTGTTCTAGGCAGCCAGTCCAAGGCATCATCAGACCAACACTTACATCTTCATCTTGAGATGGGTGTACAATTTCCACAAGCCGCTGGATAATTCTCTCCTCGTTCAGCCACTGTAAAAAATGTTTGTGGATGTTAATGACAATTTTTCCCAAGTGAATGAATTAAATGAACTCATGAAATTGAAAACAGCCTTTTGACAACTACCACAACTCATAATGTCAATACTTCTAAATAAGGATTAACAGTACTTCAGAAAAAAAAAAGAAAAAGGAAAATCAGCATTTTTGAGCCACAGTAAAAAAGAAAACCTTAGGGTAATTTCAACAAACTCTGATACCAGAAATGTGTTTGGTAAAGTCCAAAACAATTTTAAAATCGCATCTGTCAGGTATAAGTTAGATAATAAAGACTGCAAATGAGATCAGCCACTTGGGTTCCAAGTTATCCCCAGCAGCACTGGGGTTTGACTGGAAAAGCACTGGCAGCTCAGAAAAAAACCAAATCAAAAACAAACTAACAAACCCAAAAACAAACAAACAAAACCCCACACATCTAATTTTAGCATATTCAAGAAATAAACATAGCAAAGCTAGCAGATGTTAAGCCAGCTTAGAGTTCACATGTCAGACATTTTACTTACATTTAGCACTTCCTGCCGGGGCTGTGGAGGTTCTATGCAAGTCAGTAGCCTGAGCAACAAATCCATGATAGCAGAGGTCCCTATGTGCTTAATAATGAGGTCTACAAAATTATGCTTCCTCTTTAAAAAATCCACAATCTGGAAATGAAAAAGTAAGCTTATATTTGCTTCATGTATTTTACATGATAAATTACACCAATCACTTTAAATTTCACTCTCCTACCAAACTGACATAATAGGTGAGAAATTCTTGAACACTTCTGCCACTTAAAACCTGCAGTTCAAGACAAGATAAAATAAAACTCAGGCAGAAGAGCACAAGTGGCACAGGGCAGATCCATACTACATGCAGTATGTCCTGGGTCTCATCTCAAACCCAACTCCTGACCATGACCTCCTTATAATCCAATGCCGAGTCAGGTTTTCTTTTCAATATCAATCAGTCTCATCTCTGCTTAGTGGGCAAAGCTCAACACAGCAAAACTCTTAATACAAAACTCTTAATATCCCAGGTTTGAGAGTCAAGTCATTGCAGCTGTTTATAGTATTGTACCACACGCACTGAGCACAAGAGCATTTCTGAGCAAAGACTCCAAATGTTTCTCTCCTTATTCAAAATAATTCTTCACACCAAGTCAGAATCACTATCACTGATTCAAGTAATTTACATCTGCTTTTAACAGCAATAAATGCAAATATGATCCTACAAAACACTGAGCTAAGCTAAGCCAAAAGGTAGGCACTCACACACTGACTGCATAAATATCTCAGGCAAATCTGAATCAAATACATCCTACTCATCCAAGTGTATTTTTTAATTGTGTGCATAATGGAAAGATGTCTTCAGCTAGGATGGAACCTGAATGCTCTCTTTTGACTCTGCTGCTATCCCTCAATCATGTAGTCTTAAAGCAGAATTGCTGGGTACTGCAGCTTTATCAGAGCACTTGCTAAACTGGTGAGTTTGCAAATAGTTACCTGTTCTGGTTTTCTGCTGATAAGAATACTCAACACCTTGCTGAAGAAACTGGCCAGTAGAGGGTTTAGAGGAGATTCATTTAAGAGGAAGCTGTACAGTTTCAGGAGTAAGGATTCTTCTTCTCCCAACCTATCATTGATCTGTGAGACATCTGATGTAAGCAGCTCACATGATATATTTGGGTATCTGGGGAAAAGAAAAAATTGTCCATACTCACACTTCAGAGTTCTCATACTTCCAGCTCTGAATTCAGACCTGGTAATTCATCTGACTAAATTTTCAAGCAGGGTTGATCTACACTAAAGTAGCAACTAGCACAAAGTAAATAAAACCACACATTCAGCCCATAAGCTCTATTTTCATTTAAGAAGGGCACAACTTTAATCTTCAGTAGCAATAGAACACCAGTAGGGAAGTTGAAAAAAGAAAAAGCACGCTTCCATTTCAAGACCTGTTGTTAAATCCATCTGTTAAAATATTGATTTCTTATTTGCTTCAATTTCCAACTCTACTAGAAACTTTTAGAGAGGCTGGGTTTACTAGAAATGGTGAAGTTGTGCAGCTAAGAGTGTAGCTTATTCCACATTATTTTAACACACCATTTTAAGAAATAAAGCAGCTTTCTGTGCAGGCAACACGAAAATAGGCCAAAAGCAGAAGTGCTTTTTTACAAACTGCTAGATGGATTTTGAGTTTGAACCTTCTCAGCAAGCCAGAAGTCATGGCCATACGCCAGAAAGGAAAACATCAGTGTTTGGACCCTAAGGACATTCTTCCAAGGAGTACTACGCATCTTTTAAAAGGCATCTTCATCTTCTGAACACCTTACAAGTCAACAAAACAAAGCTAGCCATTCACAAAAAGGGTTTCTCGTTCAACTGTTTCCTTAATCACAACTACAGAATTATTAATGTGAGTTCTGTTGGACCTTTTTTTGGCAACTCCTTTGGACATGAACTGGTTTTGAAAGCATTTGTGGATAAGAAGCTTCAATTTGAAAACTAAGCATATATCAGAATCATTTACTTAAAAGTTCCATGAAGCCTCTTGAAGATACAGTTAATCTAAAACACACCAATATTGTACTATACACCAGCACAGAGGGATTCACACTATCAAATTACATTTATTTAGTTCTCTTTCCACCTTCCAAATCTCCCCCAACCCCAGAAGTTTTCCTACTTATATCGAATTTTTTCATCCATGTCTTGAGGTGGCTCTTCAATAATAAATGAAACTAAGTCTTCCAAACATTCTGACTTCAGCAGAAACTCTATAAGTTTGCGATTCTGAGCCTTGCACTCCTGTAGAACATCCTCTTCATCCATCAATTCCTTCAGTGTTACATCTTCTCTCTCTAGAAGTGTATCTATGTGCGATGATGAATGGAGATCAAATTTCCAAAACATGCTGGTCTGTGTAAGAAGAAATGCAATATATTAGCAGCAGCCATTATTCTAACACCCAAAGGTAAGAGTTAGGCAGGGTTTTACTTACATGAAAGGCACATGCTGATTTGCAATAAAGAAAAAGGTATGAAATTTACTTTTTCCATTCCTTGTTTTTAATCTATGCATTCAGTCAAAGATTTAGAACAATTTGCTCGGCAGTTAATCGAGCTGTGCAAAGATGAAATGGACAGAGAATAACTGCACTGAAATACCACCCACACCGTTGAAGAAAACATCTATTAAGGTAGAGAAAAGAATTTTAGTTTGCAGGAAGCACACTTCAGAGTGCAGGAGCTAATTTCAACACTATGCTAAATGTCCCTGCCTCCACAAACCCGACAGAGGAGGACTATCAAAGGCCAAGATGTGTAACAAAAACGTGTCAAGGGCAGTGGCCGCAACCACTGAAACACACTAAGAGGCTTTAACAGATTTGTAAGAATGAACAACTTCACCTTTTCCTATAAAATGCTCTGGCACTTCTATATTAATTCTGTTTCTCTAAGACACCTTTTGAACAGTTGCTACTGAGACAACTGTGCTATCAGAAAAGAGTATTTCATTCTACAATATATCCAATAAATTCTTGCTTTCACCTCTAATTAAGCTCCATACAAACACTTCATTTCCCTCGAGACCTGAAAATAGGGCTTTTATGTTATATTTGACCTCTGACACAATATTAACTGGGTTTATATGAATGCAGATTGTAAGTGGACTGAAAAGAGATACTTGAGATAGAAGACAGAAAGACAAACTTTCCTTTCCATACAATTGAAAGCAGCAGTTTTGAGTAGCACTCTTAAAGAAAGAAAGACTCTTTTTGCTTCTTTAGTAAGTATTTTCCAAATGTGACAGATTAATTCAATATATTAATTCCTGTTGTGCATTAGCAGTATCAACTGTGAGGACACGTAGTTAAGGCAGGGAATTTCAGTGATTATTTTAGCAAGGATGCTGGTGAGAACTGTAGGCTATATACAGGAGCAAGCTTAAAGGCAATATTCCAACTATGTTGTTGTCACTCAAAACATCTCATAGAATTAGAATAGAAATATCTAATTATTTTGCAAATAAGAGGCAGCATTTAAGCACTTATTTCCAAGTTAAAATTGATTCAGCATGCACACTACAGCTACTTAGAACAGCATTATGTCAAATTTAGTACTTCGGCAGTTTGGAACAGAAACAACCTCAAGGATCTAGCAAAACCTTTGTGTGCACAATCTTCCCACTATCAAGACTTTCAGTATTCAGCCTAAATATTCTAAAGCTTGGTATATTCATTATGGAGACATTTTAGTTGCTTTGAGTGCTTTAATTGTTGCTTTAACCACTACATACTGATCATCTTATTCTGCTTGACCTTTTTTCAAAAGTTGTAACATTCATAACTGGCCCTAGATTACAGCTTTCTGTTTATAAAGACATGGGGTTCAAACAAAATCAACCAGGCAACATACAGATTTATTCGACTGCAGTATTGGTACTAATCTAACATCCTATGCAAATATTAAATTATTAGGAAGCAGAAAAAAATTATTTTCTACTAGAAGTATTAGTGAACTTTCAAGCAGGGTTTAACACACCTGCTCTTAAAAATTAGTTTAAATCAACTCATATAGTTATGAAAAACACTAGCTTGTGGGTGATGCAAGCTACATACCAACTTATTGTAAGGAAGTGGAATCAGTGCATTATTAAAGCCAGAGGATATTTTTTTGACATGGATTTTTAAATCTCTTAGAAAGTAGATCAAATCCCTCCCCTTGCCCCAATCAGTGAAAGTACCATCCTCATAAGTAACTACTATCAATGCTAATTCCAGATGTAAATACCTCTGTAGTGATTAATGCTCATTTCAGTAGCTTGAATGTATTTCTCAGTCAGTTATTTCAAGAGAAATTCAACAGTGGAAAAGAGCAATAACAAAAAAAGAGGCATACTACTGCAAACATGTTACTGTGTTATTTCACAAACTGGCTCCCAGGCAAGCTCTTTTAGGGGCTGCTCCCTCAACATGTCAGGTGCCGGCCACAGATTATTCCATCACTTCTCAACAGGAGCCCGGGTCCTTTGAAATAAGGAAAAATAAACAACATAAACTGTGCCAAAGGGAAAGTCCAGGAACCCTGAAGAGAAGAGAATTTTCTTAGGCATTATTACTGACAATAATCTGGAATCAGCCTAGCATAGTTTTGATTGGAGATTTTAAAATCAAAACATGTTACTGCTATTTTTCTCAGAGCCTGCTGTTCTACCCTCCCTCCCAAAATCTACTAATTCTGAAAATCTGAATCATCATCATGCTTTTTCAAATTTTAGTCCCATTAAAAGAGTTGGCATTAGGCCTTCTGTCTGAAACCCACAAGTGTGCTCCTTCCAAAACTTCACTACCTGCAAATTGACAAAAAACTCATTGGGTCAAGTGGGTTGTACTATTCCCCCATGTTACTTCACTTTCAGTCAGAGCAGAAAAGGACATTTGGACTCAATACAAAAGACTTCCAAATACAAGACATGCTCAGGATTAGAAATGAAAAGAAGCAAAATAATCCAGGATGATGTTAAAAATTCTCACATGTGGAAAGACAAAATATGTTAAAGATGGTAAAGATGCTGCATGTATTTGATTGTCTTTTGTAACATGTTAGTTTTCTGTAATATCTCAAAGTTCCCAGTAAGCAAGACTGGCATCCAGTTCATTAAACAGTACTAATGAAAATTTACATCAACTTGCTGATGCACAACTTATAACAATTCAAGATCCTGAACAACATCTAATATACAGAAAAATATTGCTTTGTTTTTTCTTAATATTGTCAACTGATTCTTCTCTGAATGAATGCTGAATAGCAATGTGATAAACACTTCATGTAATGTCATGTAATAAACACTTGACTTAAATCTGAAAAGAAAAAAGCAATTCAACAAAGCAAAGAAAGCTTACTTTCAACTGCTGGCATACAGGTAACTGAAATTCTCACGTATTATGTGTTAAATGGAAGAAATAAAGCTTAGCAACAACACTTTCAGATCAAGAAGGAAAATTAAATGTTCTGTTACAGGGAAAGAAAACCACACAAGTGTTTTTAACGGTAACTAATCAGTGGTTCTTTCTGGAGGTCAAGTGCTTAAGTGGCATTTCCATCAAAAAGAAGTTGGTAACAGCTGTATCACAAAGTGTCTCTGCAGCTTCAAGTGATAGTAGCTGTCACACACCTTTCCTGAATAGACACTGTCCTGTTTTCAAGCTACCAGACTAAGAAGTCGGAAAAGCATATGGTTTCATTTTGGACAACTTCTCCTATAATGAACCTTTTACAAAACACACTAACAAGTCTTTAAGGCATCCAGTAGTCTTAAATAAGAAAACTAAAGTAAGCTGTTCCTATGAGTTGAACTTTTTAGCATCATACTTAGGTTAAACAAACATGACAAGGGCGTTTTACAATGAGTTCCTTCTGACTCGGAACCTCAGATGTCTACATAAAAGTTGAGTTTTGGCAGCTCCAAGCATACATGTGCATCTAGACCAATGCAGAAGGAGAATTTTCATGGTACAGTTGCTGCATTTCTTAAAGAAAATATAAGACCAATTTCACATAGAACACCAGTCTCAAGTGAATACAAAATAACATATAGCTGTTTCTTCAGTGTCTGAACAGCCTATTCACATCACAAACCTGAGACCTAAAGGAAAAGAAATACTTCATTACTTATAATAAGCCAGTGAAGTTTCAAAGAAACTTTGTGGAGAAAGGAGCAAATAAATTGTTTGAAATTAACAGGAATTAAATAGAACTGAAAGCAGAAACACCTATACCTCTACAATTTAATATGTACTTCTAATACCATGCACATCCTTCCTAGTCCACGGGCATTGCAAACTAGGATACTAAAAAGGAAACAAAATCAACCAACAATTCTTTCATGGAAGAACTGGGAGATCTTGTGCAGACTGGCTGCACTTGTTTCCCCACAGCAGGATTTCTGGATGCTTCACCCTCTTCTCAGCCACTGCTGGGGCACAGGAGGCTGCAGAGTGGGAGGTTACTGAGGATCTCTGACCCTCCTGCCAAACTGCTGCCACTCTGTTATGCAGGGGACCCCAGACACAGGATGAAGAGCAGGCTGAAGCTCAGGCAGAGGAGGCGGAGGGCAGGAACAGGGCAGTGATCCCCAAAAAGGGGCCCTCAGTCTACCTAAGCCTCCTTCTCCCACATCTCTCAGGCCACAGCCTCCCCAGTTCCCAGGACAGCCATACTTGGCCACATACACAGCAGCCTCCTGATGTCATGACAGGATTCCTTCCAGACACTACACTCATTCATAGCACATATGCTCCTCTGCTAACTACTACTATACTTCCAGAGGGTCACTACATCCTCCTGAGAGAAATGCAGGAGATGCCATGTGGCAGTCTTTTCAGGACTGGGAGAAAAACATGCCAGGAAACTGTATGAAGACAGACAGTGATCTCCTAATGCCCTTTAACAAGGTGCCACCTCCTACTGAGGCAAGTTATTAAGCAGGGAGTTTCACTCCCCTCTCAGACATGAGAAGGAAGAGACTGCTGTTGTTGCAGAACAGTTAAGTGAAATCACTTTTACCCTTATATATGAATGCCAGCTTCATTCCTCTCTAGATGAGAACTATAAAAACACATTTGTGGATGAGCCAGCAGTGTACCCTTGTGGCCAAGAGGGATAATGGTATCCTAGGGTGCATCAGGAAGAGAGTGGCCAGCAGGTGGAGGGAGGGGATGCTGCCCCTCTATTCAGTCCTAGGGAGGCCACATCTGGAGTGAAGTGCTACAGTCAATCTATGGTTCAAGCAAGAGAAGGAGCTACTGGAGAGGGGTCCAGCAGAGGCCACAGAGATGGATTTGAAGTCTGGAGCATAACTTATGAGGAGGGACTGTGGGAGCTGAGCCTCTCTAGTCCAGAGAAGAGAAGACTAAGAGGGCATCTCAATCTTGCATACCAGTATCTAAGCTGGGTGCCAAGATGATGGACTCTCTTCCATTGGAGCCCAGCAAGAGAATAAGGAGCAATGGCCATAACCTAAAGGACAAGAAGTTCCACCTCAACACGAGGAAGAACTTCTTTTCACTGAGGGTGGCAGAGCACTGGAACAGGCTGCCCAGGGAGGTCATGGAGTCTCCCTTTCAGGAGACAATCAAACCCCACCTGAGCATGCTCCTGCGTCAACTGTCCTAGGTGCCTTGGCAGGGGGTGAACTAGATGATCTCCAGAGGTTCCTTCCAACCCTAACTATTCTGTCATCCTATGATCTTTTACATAATATATATACTACATACACACACAGCATGTGCATATACATGCCTCCCTTTATGACTGAATGCCCCAATAATCAACAGTTTTGATATGCTGAAGTATGTAAATAAATCCAAACTAGTTGAAGTTTACTGCAAGACACCAATCACTCAAAACTCAAGAGGTCATAACTGTTCAACAGAAGTACAAAAATCAGGTGAAATGTACAGTCTGCACTGAATTTACAGAAGCAATTTTATACCAAGCAACAACTATATCCTCATCAATTCCTACACTACCTCAAACTACAGGTTACCAAGTGTTTATAAAGATCTTAATTACCTGCAATAACTAAAATTAGGACACTAATCTCTCCCGCCCAAGTAGAGAAGATGAATAATTTTCTAGTAATTCCACATCAACTGCCAACTACAAATTTAAAATACTCACTGGTCACAGAATTCAGTAAAATTTTTCCTATTCTGAATTCTTCCAATTAGCTTCAAAATGAAAGTATCTTTACACTAAGAAATGCACATGATTCCATAATAATATAAAATGCAAGCTCAACAATGCGTAGCTACCCAGAAGACACTTTTGCACTGAACCATGAAGTTTAGTACTAAAAAATTCATTTTCAGAAGACAGTATTGGCTCAATATAACCGTCTATAAACATCACTCATAACTACTATATGTCAGTTCATTAACACATTTGCTTTGAAACTCTTTCCAAAAGGTTGGGCAGCAGATACAGTGCTTTGCTTTTGTGTCAGGAAGGATTAAAACAAACAGAATACCCACAACAGTGTGTCTAGAACACCCCTGATTGTCAGAGTAAACCAAAGCAGGGTGGAGGAAGAAAACAGTGCAAGAGCAGGGTAGGTTAAAAGACAAAGCTAGAATCAGCCAGCTAGAAAGTAGTCAGAAAAAAGCTGCAAGCAAAGGGAAGGCATGGCCACAAAGCCTGAACTGAAGAAGGAACTACAGCTTAGGAAGTGGTAAATGTGAACCTACAATACCAAGTGACTTCAGAGGACATCAGGGACATGAAAAGCTTAAAATTTAAGTGGTTTCTGAATGCTTTAGGATAAGGCTTTATAGATGCAGAAGCTAAATCTGCTGCTGTAGGTGAAGTTTAATAGTTTCTTACCTGTTAAACACAAAAGTTTTTAAAAGTTAAAAAATCAGAACGTTTTGTATTCTCTCAAGCTTCTTGCCCATTACAGGGTATCCTGGCAACAGCAAAAAATCTCTCAATCTACAGTACTAGCAGATTAGCAGGACTGAATTAGCATTGAATTAGATGAAGCAGATTTCTTCCTACAACGACAAAAAAAATTGTATAATTTAATATTGTTAATAGGTTCTGTTCAACAGCTCGACAACTGCATGAACACTAAGGATCGTTTGGCAACAAATACAACTCGTGAACAGAGGAAGGAAACAACTTGCTAGGAAGAAAAGTGTCAGTTCAGCGGAGCATACACTGAAAATAAAATGAAAAGCAGCATGACATCTGAAATACTTATTTACTTGTAAACCCATTTCAACATTTCCCTCCATTTCTGGGAGTCAAAGGAAGAAACTTTGTTGTCTCACTGAAATGAAACTGCCTTTATAATCCACACTTCAACAAAATCTAACACAAAATCGAACTATTAGCAATTTCCCATGAAGTAGCACCTTCAGATCTGGAAGACCTAAAATACCCATTACTAGAGCTTTCTGCAGTAGTTTTTTTCCTATCTTCGTAACTATTCCCTCATATTAATGTCAGTTGTCCACAAACCTGCACAGAAATAAACTGAGAAGCATTAAGAATGCCTGTTACGTTGGCACAGGTCTATAAAGAATTCAGCCAGTTTCAATCTGAAAACAGGCCAACTTTGAAAAAACCAACACAGACCACATCCAGGCTTCCAAAGTAACAAGCTGAATTAAGATAGCACTCAGTCACTATTATGAAAATCTCTGCTTTTGATAGTTTAATGCTACTTTGCTTTACACTGGAAGAATTAAAGAGCTGTATTAGGTATCCTCAACTGGCTTCAGACTGACACTTACCTGTCTGTGCTTCAGTCAACACCAAACAGACAATCAAAAGCATCCTACAAACTGATTTACATTAAAGATAATTTCTCATGTTATTTTAGTAACCAACATACACATGAACTGAAGCTCTGTGTAGTACATTGACCATGACTCTCCTAAAGGTCTTTAAAATTTTTTCACCCCCAGACCTTCAGGTCTCCATGCCTGATAGACCTGCCAATCCCCTGTGGGGTCAAGTGATGAACTAGAGCAGAAAAAATAAACAGATTTTCTGGACTCGATTCACTTTTCTGAAGTTTTCTAGGTTATTGTTTCTGCATTTTAGAAGTATACCTATGTTCCAAAGTAGAACTCCAAAAAGGGAGAGAACATCACTTCTTCAGTCATGTTATGTGGAAACAAAGCAAGAAGCCTGCTTAGCTTAATGCACTTTCAGAAGAGTCTACACATTCTTAAGATCCACAGATTTCAATTGCTAATAGAACTATCCAAATGAAAACCACTGTTATTACTCTCCTTACAAGGATGTCTTTGTTATTTCTCTACTCTGCTTTCTGTTTGAAGACTTCAGTGTCTAAATATCATTGTCTAGCACCAGAACAGTTGGCTTCTGAATTCAATACAGAAGGATTACACAGTAAATTAGAGATACCAGTGTAATCAAAATTAGCAAGCTACTTGGAGTGCATGTTTTGCAGCATACCCTGTGAATGGTGTGCCACCAGAACCCTGCTTTGGTCAATCAGGACTTCTTCAGTCCACCTCAGAATCTGCAGGAGTAGAGAGGTTGGTCTAAAGACTGACTTACACTCAGTGGTACTTACAGCTTATAAACTCAGACTGTTCCTCTCTGCAGCACAGATTAGGTATTGCATTATGAAAAAAGGGACAAACCTCCACCCCCAAAAACCCACAGTTGTTCTTTCCATAAAATAATGTAAAAAAATAATCACCTGACTGGATGAGGTTCAAGTCCATTTAAATCTGACTTCCCTACATCCAGGGATGGCTTACATTCAGCAATAGTTCAGCCAAGTTAATACAGTCCTGTCATGAAGAAGTACCAAATGATGGAAGGTCAAAACCTTAGACCTGAAGGTAACATGCAAAGGCAGCATGGAAGGACTGTCATGTGTACAGATGGATTATAAACACAGAACTAAGAAGACTCATCACAACCAGGACCACACCCATGTTCATGTTTATCTGACATACCCAGAAAATAAAGCAAGACACAGCTATGCACGGTAGGATCCATCTTCACATGAAATGCAATAGCATGGCAAAGTCTGTTTTAAGTATTATCTAACAAACTTCACCGATGCATTTTTAGATAAGAGAATCACTATGTGACCAGTTGCCATAAGGAGGACTAAACTAGTTTTATTAATGCTGCAAGAACTGGGCCATGTCTGTTTCTGAAACCATTCCCATGCATTCTATTGGCCCAAACACTGAAACCAAAGTGTCTCTACTAATAGAAACCAATGGAACATTCGTGCATCCTGGTAAAAAACTGCAAGAACTGCAAGCTCCTGAATAGTGCTGCTCTAACAGTAATTCACTGCATGCATTAACTTATATAACTTCATATATCTGAAATACAGTTGTTACATAAGCTTGACAAAACCACTAGCAGAATACCAGCATCTCTTCTGGAACATAAGGGTCTGGACTACAACTGATAAATGGAAGTACAGGGCCTGGGATGGTTTCGTTCTATCACCTCTCTGGGCCAGAATAAATCCAAGAATTTTTATGCAACACATGTGAAAAACAGCTGAAGCACAAAATAGCAGAATCTTTTCCCTTCTTCCACTGGCTTATTGGCCCAGGAAAATCCCCCAATGAAAGTACAGTCTAGCAGTACAAAACTGTTAAATGTAGCATTTAGGCAGAGCACTGTGAAAATGTAATTTAACTCAGCATTGTTCCTTTCCACACCTCTCCAAATGTCAGGTGAGAAAAATCACATGTGCACTCCTTAAAACCCTCGCATGTTACCACACAATCAGGAACATCTCTTCCCAAAAACTTTGAAGTAATCCCTTGGACAGATGGTTCTCAAAGAAACTTGACCTAAAAGTGCTGTCTACAACCATCAATTTGGTAGTGGTGAGAGCTGAAGGGCCAAGACATTGCTGCATTGAGCTAGTCTAGAATTCTCATTTGTGAAGTTTACAGAAAAATCTTCATGATAACCAAGGCAATTTTTAAACACTAAGAAGCCTCTCACATAGGTCACACTTAAACTTTGAATGCTTTGGTTATCAGTTTCCAACACCTTGCTTAAAGGATACATTCGTATGCTGAAATGCCACCATCCACACTCTGAGGATAAGGACTGAAATTCCTCATGGCCCCTCACAAGAGTGCTTTAGGATGCTAAATTAGCTTATGCAAAGCAGCTTTGGTTTACCCCTTGCTGTGCAGTCACCTTCTGTTGGCTCCCCAACCCTGATGAAACTTCTGCCAAGACATGTCCAAAAGCAGCAAATGCAGGAGGAAGAAGAGAAATCCTATGCCTATGGATGAAACAGCTGAAAGGGTCTATCAATCACCAGGGCCAGTGCAGCCAAGGAAGAGGGAATACACCAACAGAGACAGTGCAATCAGGATCTGACTCTTCCATCTTGGCCCTAAATTGTATCACCTCAAGCCTGCTCAGGATCACAGAGTAAAAGCTCTCCTGAATCCGATAAATAAGATTGGTGAGGTTGAATTTGGACAATTCAGCATCAGTTCTACTGTTGTCTCGAACAGCTGATCATTTGCAAGTGTAAATGAGTCCTGAATTCCTGTACTATTGTACTACTACTCTGGAAATGCAAAAACCCCCAGTAACACAGACTCAGTGCTTTAGAGGTAAAAGTAACTTTTTTGTTTGAACATTTTAGAACCAACTACTGTAACTTAAAGACACAGCCTTAAGTTAAAAGGCATGAGTTTTACCAGCGGTTTCTTTTATAAGCCTATGTTTTATTCTGTTCACTATACTAGTTCAAACACAGCAGGGGTTTGAATTTTTTTTTCCTCAAGTTCATCCTCCTATTCCCCTTGTGGATTTGGCCTTGAAAGTTGGACATAAATCAAATTTTGAGGCACATGAAAAATACATGGAGGTAAAAGAAAGCTACTTCAGCAACTTCTAACCAGGACAGCAGTGTTCTTTCTGTATAGACAGTGCATTCATGCCTATTATTTGCTTTAATTTTCACGCAAAATCCCAGTCTTGTTAAAAAGAATACTTAAAAGACCATTTGCATTTCAGAAATGGAAGTCATCAGCTCCTTGGTGCACATCAGTGTTTTGCCTCCTGAAGCTCCAATCAGCTACAGCTGCTGCCAGAATTGGAGTGGACTCTTGCATGAAGAGAGCAACTCCAAAATTAAATCCAATGCAATTAGTAACTTCTTGCTGAACTCTCCACTGTCATTAAAGGTTTCTGGGACCTGCTGTTCAGGTAACCTGAATTTTCATTCTATGTTACATGGACTGCACTAGTTAAAGGCTGTGGGCAATAGTACATTCCTGGTTTTCCTCATACCAAGCTTTACAAAGCCATTAAAATAAGTTTTGATAGCTGCAAGTTCTCAAGTTCTTTTAATTAGGATATCAAGAAATGCTACCATATCCTGAAAAAACTGACAGAACTATTCACCCCACCCTACATGCATACAGAAGCTACATATTCCCTTAATGACAGTATCATAAACATGTTTTGCTTTTCAAAATGAAAGTCAGAATCTCTAACACTCTTCAAAGAGTGTTCAAATCTAACATCATGGAAAGAAAAGCTGAAGATATTTATTCTTTTAATCTTTAATTTAAGCAAGTTAAAACATGTTTTATTTTGATTTGCTCATGGGCAAAGACTACTAAATTGACTTAATTTACCAAAGAGCTTAAGCCCCATCTTCTTCTACAATACCAGCATTTTCAAGTTTAACAATTCAATCCCTAGGACAAAAGTGAAAAAGTTCTTCCAGTGCCAAGCAAGAGAAACAGAACACAGAAGCAGCACCTAGATACAAGGGGAGTGATGCTACTTTAGCATATTCTCTAGATTTTGGTTATCTGCATTTAACAAAATGCATTAGTGCCACCTGGAATCTTCTCCAGCCTACTGCCAATCTTACAGCTTTATTTGAGCCTTTCACCCAATAAGAACACCACTTTCCTTTACAGAACATACCCTATATATTCAGGGAAAACAGTCTTTCCAGTTTCCCCACCTCTGCAGATATCCTGAGGATGAAGGTAAGTACTTAGAAAAGAAAAATACTCTAATACATATGGAATGTTAATTAAGTACTTGATGCCGAACAGTCAGATTAACTTATCACTCAAAGACTGAGACAGCTGAATAGTGACTCAATACCCTCCTTCTGTAATATGGAGTGCTACAAAGACAACTGTCCAATGTTATGTAAAAAATGAGCATTAAAAAAGCATGACCAGCATGACTTTTCTGAGTCATCTTAGAAAACTAAGAAAATCATGCTCTGCATGGGAATATTTTGCCAATTCTCACCTATATAAGTTTAATGAATTACCATCATTTTTATTTAGGTACGTGCAAAAATAAACCCCAGAAATTAGAAACCCAGCAAAATCATGAAACTTCAGTGCAAAAAGCCTTCCCAGTGAAGTCTGAAGTGGCCATAAGTTAATGCTATCTTTCTTTCCCATTCCCCAGTCCCACAGGCAATTTGTGTTTTGGACACTCCAGGAACATGAGTTTGGCCACACTGTGCTTTTACAAACCACACACAGAGAGCAATCACACAAAAATTTTTTAGACACAGGTGCCTCTGGTGCCCTCAACTGAACAGAAGTAATGCCTTCACCATAGAACTCTTCTATTTTGTTGGACAATAGTATAAAAATCAAGGCTAACAGGGTAAGGACACCTTCTTCCAACACTCACCCTAGTTTAATGAAAAAAAAGTTTAAGTTCCATTTTAAAAATGCCAAATGTGCTATTTTCTCTGATCTTCAAAATAGCCTTTTTTAAACTGTACTGCCATACTTCTTTCTGGAGCATCAGAGGAGCTCCAGATTTGCTTGAGTGCTTTTCAAAATTCTACCACCGTTGCAAGTGACAACTATGGGGCAAGTCTGTCTCCAAGATTTAGCAGCAGTTTTTAGTAACACTGTTTCCAAAGGGTGATTAGCGTAAGTTTTTACATTGATCATCAGCTGTGCAATACCATAAGGACACCAGTATGCACTTGCAAACAGAGTTTAAAAAACGCATCCAAGCAATATGCCACAGTTAAGGGACACAGTGTCCTTTTGAAATGACCCTTCCTTCAACTGGCTGTCTTCTCTTTTATTTCCTTTGTGCCCTTTCAAGAGAGGGCTACCACACAGTAACTCACCACAGCACTTTCAGCATCCAATCCTTCCTACAAGTTCCTTGTCTTAATGACCAATTTGCCAACAGTTTTCCCTTGCTGCAAGAGCCTCAACCAAGTGTTACTTTACTAACTAGGAATTATTGAACACACACTGTTAAAACTAATCCCAATGGAAGACTGAAAAACAGCACTGAGAGGTTACAGTTACACAAAACTATACAGTGATACTTCTGTGCCCTATGCCTACTCAAGGGATTTAAGGCATAAAGTTTCAAAAAAACCAAGCAATCTAAAATGCATGCTCAGAATTTAAAATGGCATTAATTACAGCATTAAATGGTAGAGCCCTAAGGAGAAATGCCCTGCTGAGCCAAAGACTTAGAAATCCATTTACTTAAGACCTGAACTTAAGCCTTCTATCCTTTTCAGTAGCATTTGGGGTTCCACACAGATTTTTGTCAAGGCAGTCTTATTACCATTCCAAAAAGTCAAGTTACTGCTATGCCAAGTGGCACAGAAATTAACTTAGTTTGAAATGCCTTAAAGTCTATAACAAGACTTCATGGGTGGTTTCACTCAATGTTTACTACCTACAATAATTTATTTTTTTTAATTACACATTTGGATAACCTATCCCTTCTTCTTATGAGGGTAAGATTAGTACCATATTACAAATTTTTACTGTCTCTATAAATAATTTTATTCCTGGCTGCATGGGGCTACAATTTCAACATGGGAGAGGAAAAAACCCAACCCCACTGCATTCTAAACTCCAGCCTTATGGCTGGGATTGCAAGTTAAACTTCAGAATTCCCAAGTCCAGAAGAGGGGAAGACTGGACCAGTGTATTTCAAAGAAAAAAATCTCATACAAGTATTAACATCATTGCTTTCCGTTATGTCCTAAAAGGCATTCAGTTTCCCACACTGAAAAACATCTGCAGGTGTTTCCTATAATAAATAAATAAGTAAATACATAAACCCCATGGGTTTTTCAGACTTTGAATCATTTTTCCACAGACACCCTCATACATAAAAGATTCAGAATTATTCTTGTCTGCCTGCAATATTCTATCTCTCCAATTCCAATCTGGGCAACTAAATTCCCTAGCCAATAACCAAGGCTTTAGGGATTAATTTATATTTATAACTTGCATTTTTGCAAATTATACATTTGCATTTTTGAAGCAGAGCATCCAAGCCAAGTGTAGCTGGTACTCAGTTCAGCTCTGTTCAAGTTCTTTGGTTTTTGTTCTCAAAATAAGTCATATTTAAGTACAGCAGGAGGACATACTGGACAAGGCAGATACGGGGGAAAAAAAATATGTGCCAATCTAGGACTGAACTCATATTAAAATAAACACCTGGTACAACTGCTAAGTAATTAAAGCAATCAAGCATCAATGGGTTGAGAAGCTGTAAGTTCAGTCTTCAATCACATATTATTCATATCAGAAAAATAAAATATTATATTGTGACTCTAGAAGACAGCCTTTACAGTACAGGCAAGCAGCCTGAAGACACATTTAGTTTTTTATGTTGATCATTAAGAAATGTAGATCTCTCAATAATGTTACTCTTACCATCTCCTTTATCAAATAAATTTCACTAAACACAGTGTTCAGTGAACAATTTTTTGGTAATTAGATGTGGATTAAAGCTGTAACAAAGAGCCCATCATCAGCATAAAGTACACACAGAGAAGGATCCTTTGATGAATGTTTCCTTGTCACAGCCTAAAGGAAGAACTGATACTTCACAGCCAGGTCACTGCACTTTCTACAGCTGTCTCTCACAGGCATGAAAAGACACCTACATGTCACTGCCCCTCAGAACTGCCAGGAGCAGTGACAAACTCCTCCTTGGTAACAGCCAGAAAAAACAGAGAAAGACAAACATTGCTGATGGGAACAAAACCCTTGTGCTGTTGCAACTCCTAGGTGCACTTCCATCTAGACTGACCAACACTGACATGAAATGGACATCAAGGTTCTAGACAAAGGAGATGCTTACATCAGAATGAACCCTCCTTACTTAAAAGTGGGTCTGTTCCTGCCACCACCACAGCTTTGTTTTAGCTGTCTGAACTTTCCAACCTTTTCCAAGAAGTTTGGTGACAACTACTAAAGTTGTCAAATGTAATGTACTAGTTTTTGTTTTCTAGAAAACTTAGCTTTCAGTTACACTGACATCCAGCAAGTCTGTCAAGACAGTAGCAGAAGAAATAACATTAATTCAAATTCTGCAGTTAAACTTTACAGCTGAACTCTTAAGATTGGGAACTGGTCAAAGGAGTAGTACATGGTAAGCAAGAACAGCATATGGAGAGACCTACTTCTGCAAATCACAGAAAGAATCTTTTTTTCATCAATACCTCACCTACGATTTTATTGCCTTAATGAAATTTAGAGTAATTGGAAAAAAAACCCACACAAAAAAAAAAAACACCCACACAAAACCCCTCTCTCCCCCCCCACTAATTATATCAGAAACTCAAGACTTTGTTTCCACTATACTTACCAAAAAAGCAAAGAGCATTGTATTTTCATCATTTCTATGAGAATCTCTAATTGTATAAGCACTCTGCTACAAAGATGCAGAAATCCACCTTATGGAGGCAGTGGCTTACCCTCCTTTCACAATGCAAACAGTACTGAAATGGCATCAACTTGTAGCAAGGCAAGCCTTGAGAGTATCTGCTACTCCCTTGTTTTCTGCTCTAACAAAGGCTTAAAGCAGTTACAATACAATGGAAAACGCAATCACACCTGCACTAGCATTGCCTACAGCCATTGCATAAAGCACTATTTGAAGCTTTTAATCTATCAATTAGGTTACTCCCACAAAAGAGAAATGTGCAACACTCAACTGAGGATTACAGTCTTAGGCTTTGCTCTTCTAAAGGAACATAATGTACATTTACAGAATAGTTTAGAAAATAATGGGGTTCACTTCAAAAACCCACAGCAGAAGTTAAACTCGTACAACAAAATCTTATTTTATATACTGGTATCCAGTCAGAAATCCTGCCAATGGTCACTGAAGAACGGAACTCGCCCACTGTGTAACAAGGGTGGGAGGCCTAGGATTCACTTCTGTAATTGACAATCAGAATGCTTTTAGTACTGAAATAGCTATTCTAGGGCATATTTAATTAACCCAGAAACTACTTTTTACTAAAAATTTTGTAATTTTCATCCTCCATTCACACTGTGCTTTGTAACCAAGCTGGAAATCACACGGCCATCTCTCAAGCCTCAGCCAGGATGGGCCTGGACATCCTAAAAGGGCTTCAGAGATTTCTTCATGCTTAAAAGCATCTTTTGGCACAGGTGGCAAGAGATGGCTTAAGATGTTCCTGAGCACATTTGCAAGAGGGCCCGGTGGATACAGGCTAGAGACCACTAGGCCATGTACTCTACCTCCTTACAGATGCACAATTTAAAATGCATTAATGTTTGGAACTATCACATTCAAAACAAAATTGGATAAAGTTTTAAGAACATTCCAAGGAAACTAATCAATCCTCGAATCTCACCACAGTTTCTGCTTGTGCACATGTACGTTTTTTAATTCTCCTTTTTTAGTCTCCTTCCCTTCATTAATCAAATCCCCACTATGCATTTCCCAGACACCCTTCTCTGCCATTCTGCCAACATGCCTAACAACATAAATCTCCCCTCCAGTGCAGTGTTACAGCTCCACTGGTCCATAAAGTTGTATGCTGAGGTGCTTTTGCTATTCTTTTCCACAGCTGGTATGCAACATATCCCACAGATTTGTCACTGAGCATTTCAAATTTAAGAGGAAAAGATACATCCATTTAACAGAATTAAGGGATGACTGTATGTATGAACTAACAGCAAGAAGAAAAAAAAAGTCAGTGTTAGGCAGGAACTTTTTCACCTACTCCAAATCACATATATCATTTCAAACGTGCTTCTTGACACGTTATATAAGCTATTAAATAATCAAGGGTCACAAAAAGTCTTGCATTTCATACCAACAGGTTTTTTTGCCAATATTATGTGAAGAGCTATTCCACAAACAGGCAAGCTTAAACCACACGTCCTCCCAATCTTCTTAAGTCAGTCTATTCCACTTCCTGAGAAGTGTCCCAAACTAGCTATAAAGCTACATATAATATCCAAGAGTAGAAAAATATTTTACTTCAGTTGCTTAGTAGCATATAGTTTCTAAAACAGATGCTGGCACACTGACACACTACAGAAACAATTAAACATGCTATGCAGAGCCTTCAACATGATGTTCATGTTCTGTGTGTCTTCTCCTTGACTTTTCAAGCTTGCTTCCCATCCCAAAAGTATCAGGATCACTAGTTTCTCAAGTTCTTTGTTCTCTTTCTCCAACTTACTAAAGTAAGAAGACACAAGGAAGATATTATTTCTTATTTACCCATACTTGTTTTATTATTGTGAAAAGTTTTGCCAAAAACAATGGCTCTACATCTTGCTCTTAGGACAACCCAACCAGACATCTGTTCTTAGAATTTGGGTGTGAGATATTGAGATAACGCAGTATTCCTAAACCTGGCGTATGAGATAGCAGAGTACACAGCAAGCTTAAGGATCACAGGTGAAGGTGCTAATACGGAAGACTAATCTAGAGGGCAGGCAATGTGCTGAAGCCATCCTCCCTTACCACCAAAAGAGATCACTACACTCATTACCAGCACCTCTTCTACCCAAGCACAAATGCCATGGTTTCCACCACAGTTCCAAAGCCCTTAAAATAACTCAGTTACCCAAGAAAAGTGAATACAAAAGTCTCCCACCTACAAAGATGTTGTGTACTAAGCTGAAATGCTGAAATACTGAAGCTAACAAACGGCTTATTGCAATATAGTTACAAAGAGCAATCTTTAACTGTATAGTTAAGTACATCATTCAAGGCTTTTTAGGCACTTGGACCAAACAGGACATTAACGGACAGAAAGGAGAGTGGAGCAGACACTTCTTCAACACATTTCTCCCTTCTGACTGTCCCAACCTTCTGACTGGTTGGTTTGGGGCCAGCTCTTAAGCATTTCACAGTACATGCACGTCAAGCTTAAGCTGAGTAAATAAGCAAAGATGTTGAGCCAGAACAACAGAGTTCACTCTCTAAACATCTGTCAATACTAAAGCTACATACACAAATTTCTGCTCTAATACTGATAAATTCTGGTTCCATCTATTAATTCACTTGAATTTCGCTCTTGGAACACCCTTGGATCTGATTCTCTGAGAGGTTCACCTCCCTTAAGTGCAAAACAGAAGCATTCCAAAGGAAAAAGTCACTTTTGCTCACTACAGCAAGTCAGCAGAAGTGAGCAGTTTGCAGGCAGTATTGTGAAGAGACACACGAGCTATTCAGTATCTTTAATTCCTCAAGGGAATATCAGCTAGTTGAACTGTATTTTTAAAAAATCCAAAGCTGTGATGCTCACAGCAGTTTACATACAGATCTAACTGGCTTGTAAAGAAGCTGTAATGCGCTACCCTACTTAAAGGCATTCCTGTTAAACAGGTTGCTTTTCCAGAATTTCTAAACTACAGCTTTCACTTAACTCAGTCTTTTCCTTGGTCATTATAAATAATTCCAACAACAGTTCTTCTGGCCCAAACAGTATTTCCATGTAGTTTTCGAAAATAAATTCCTTTAGTAACTCCAGACAGTGCAGGATTCAATGCCTACACATTCTGCTTTTCAAACAGAAAGCAAATACGTAGAATCCCTTATATTCAAATAATATCATAGGTGGACAAAACAAGGAACTTCAGTGAACCTAAACAATTGCTTAAAAACACAAACTGTCAAGTAAAACATGCAAACTGGATATGACTTTCGCATGGCATCTCATTAACAATTTACATGTTGAAAGGAAATTCTGCAATGTTATTTATATAATGTATAATAAAGAAACTCTTGCAAGCTTCAGTTAGTCCCTGTCTTGCTAGTGAAAACATAAATAACAGAGAGCCAGGTAACCATAGTCTTATTTGAATGTCTGTTGCACTGGAAATAGACCATTCTGTTCAAATAACTGCAGCAATCTTTCTGGAACACTGAAACAGAGAGCTTGCCCATCTTCCAGCATCCCAGGCAAAAAAAACCCACACAGGTATATGTGCAATCCAAAGACACATTGCACTGTTAGAGTGCATTGAGACTCATTCCGCTGAAGGACATTTTAAACCTAAGTAATACCACCAGCAGCAATTTTTCATTTTTAAGTTGTCAAAATCTCAAAGGATCCTTTCCAAAAGCTATCCACCTACTCCTAAGTTTTCTCCACTCTTCCACTCAGAACACTTTTTTAAAATAGCAACACACCCATTCAAAGTATCCTACTGTTCTGACTTAAACAACATTTATGCTGACAGAAATGATCTTTAGCCTCAACTGCACTTATGTCATGCAAGATAGTCTCATATGGCACTAAATAGACTAAAACACTAATTCCCTCTTATACTTCGGAAAGTTCTTAGCAACCAACACAAAACAAAACCAGAAAAACTGGCAGGTTCCAAGTGAGATTTTGCCAAACGTATTTAACAGCAGTTAAAGCTTACCCAAACACTTCTTCGCTCTTAAAACATTATAGTTCAAAGAAGCTGCCTGGTTAAAACCCGAGAACAACCCAACCGTCCCAGCAGAAAACCCCCGCGCGGAACCCAGGGGCAGAAGTGGCGGCG
>VWYE01011457.1:2802-14357 GCA_013398995.1 Alaudala cheleensis
GCAGGAGTTCTCCCCACAACCAGCTCCTTTTTGCCTTTTCTCCCTGTCCCACCCTGGGACTGTCACCTGAAACTGGGAGTGACCCACGGCTCATCCCCAGAGCTGGGATCACCCCGGGCCTGGGCTCTGGGAGGGCAAAGGGGCTGAAGGAGCAGCACTGCAGGGTGGGGGCTGCTGTCACCTGCTGCTGTCACCTGCTGTCCCCAGCCCTCTCCCTCAGGTAAGGAACCACAGACTGGCCTGGGTTGGAATGGACTTAAATATCATCTAATTCCAGCAATATTCCAGATTCCCAGCAGAGCAGGAGAGCTGCACATTCCCTGCTGTCCCTGCTGAGACCTTCCTGTCACCCACCTTGGCTTTGGGTTCTCATTTTTGGGATCCATTTCCTGCCCCTCCATCTGTCCCCGCTGGGAGTGGGATCACCAGCAGCTGCAGGTGCTTCAGCAACTTTCTGTCAGTGAATCCTCCACCAGATTCCCAGCCCAGCAACTGCTGCTGAAAATACCAGAAAAGAATACATTTATTATATTTATCTGAAAGTAGAACCAGGGGAAAAAAAACCCAACAACTTTTTTTTTTTTTAAGAGGAGAAGTCAGTCATTCAGCCAAACCTTCAAAGTGCTCGACTTAATCCTCGGGGGGACTCGATCTTGCTTTTCTCAGCCCAGATTTTCCCCCCTTGTTCACACACCTTGAGACAAAGGCTGCAGGAGAGAGGCGGGGGGTGGAGGGCAGGGGGTGTTTGGGGTTGTTTTTTTTGTGCGGGATGCGGAGCAAATTTATTCCGGGGAGCGCCTGAAACGGCGCTCAGAGACTGGAGAGGGAGCGAGAAAAGGGCCCCGAGAAAAAACCCCGGCGCCATTCAGGAGATTTGCTCCGGCACTTAACGAGTGGGGCAGGGAGAAAGGAAAAGCTGTTGTCAGGTTTGGGGTGTTTATCGGCTCCCCTCGAGACACTTGACCCGGAGTGGGACCCCCTAATCCGCGCTCTGCATGCGCGCCCCGGCCCGGGGCACTTGTGGCGGTGCCCATTGTGTGCCACTCACCCCCCGGTGGCATTCCGCTCACAAACGCTCCCAGGAGTTGTTTGGGCTGGCTCCGGAGAGGGAATTGTGCTCCTAAATGAAGCAGTCTGGTCATTATACAGCGGCGGCCGGGCCCGGGCAGGGCGCGCCGGGGACGGGGACAAAGGGGCGGCCTTTGGGGACGGGCTGGCACACAAAGGGTTACTGCGGGATTTGGGGCTCCCCCATGGCCCGAGGCTGCAAGGACAAATCGCTCTGGTTTGAGCTGTTTGCCCGAAGGGGGAAAACACCAAAAATTCGGGGTTTTTAGGAGTTGTTTCGTTCCTAAATCAAAGGCGGAGGGGAAGCGCCTGCATCGGCACAGGCTCGGCCAGAACCCCCGAGCTGCTTCTCCCCTCTCTCTTCCCACTAAAACACCCTGATGGAGTTAATTCCCACATCTTGGGGATTTGCAGCATTCATTTCAGTGCCTTTTAATACCTGCTGATTAGAACTGTTTGCAATATTTTTTCCATTTTTAATTGCATTAATCATTAGCTGTAATTGTTTCGATTTAGGGCCGCCTTTGTTCAGCAGCTAAGCACAAACTCGATGGAAACAGCTTGATTTTCATGAGGCAGAGTGACTTATTTCACTTAATGAATTGAGCTGAGCAGAAATCCCAGAGCAGGAGTGGGCTGGGAAATTCTGAGCAGGTGATTTATCACCGGAGGGACACTTTAAATCTGGATCAGTTTTATTAAATCTGCCAGGCATTTATTAAAGCCGGAGCAGGAATAATAGCTGGCTGCAATATCACATAATGACCATCATTGCACAAAGCCCCAAAATAGCAGCTGAATATGGTTTGGAAGTGACAAACAAGGATAATCCCGGGACGTGTTTGCAATAACTTGTGAGCTCCGGCCCCGCCTGCGCCGGGTGGGGCTCCCAAGGACGGGGCTGGGAAAGGCCCTTCCCCACACAAGGACAGGGACAAGGCTGGACCTTGTGCTCAGCTCCTCCACCATTCCATGGGCCACTCATTCCATCGAAATTCCCCCCACGGAATTCCCTCAAACCTGGGCGAGCTCGATGTGAGCAGAGCAGAGCCTGGGCTGGTGCCCAGAGAGAGCCCGGGAGATGGGAAATGGGCTGGAGAATCCCTGAGGGAGCTGGGAATGGGCTGGAGAATCCCTGAGGGAGCTGGGAAAGGGCTGGAGAATTCCTGAGGGAGCTGGGAATGGGCTGGAGAATTCCTGAGGGAGCTGGGAAGGGGCTGGAGAATCCCTGAGGGAGCTGGGGAAGGGCTGGAGAATCCCTGAGGGAGTTTGGAAGGGCTGGAGAATTTCTGAGGGAGCTGGGAAGGGGCTGAGGCTGGAGCAAAGGAGGCTCAGGGGGGCCCTTGTGGCTCTGCACAAGTCCCTGCCAGGAGGGGACAGCCGGGGGGGTCGGGCTCTGGGACAGGGAACAGGGACAGGAGGAGAGGGAACGGCCTCTGTTCCTGAGGAGGGAATTCACAGCCACCACGAATAAAACCCCTGGTCAAGGAGCAAACCCTGCCCGGGGCCCCGACACCCCTCAAAGGTGGGGCTTTGTGGGGCAGAGCCCCTGGGTGTTGAGGGTGTGGAGGAGTTTGGTCCCAGCCCCTCCAGGATTCCTCAGCAACGCCCAGAGCTGCTGGGAAAAGCTGTCCCTGATCCCCCTGAGGTCCCAGCAAGGTGAGGGGACCACAGTGCACAGAATCCCCAAATCCCAGGGGCTGGAAAAGCCCTGCCAGCCCAGGCAGTCCCAGCTGTGCCCACCTTGTCCCCAGCCCAGAGCACTCAGTGCCACCTCCAGGGGACACCTCCAGGCATGGGCACTGCAAAGCTCCCTGGGCAGCCCCTGCCAAGGCCTGAGCTCCCTTTCCATGGGCAAATTCCTGCTGCTGGCCAAGCTGAGCCTGCCCTGGCCCAGCCTGAGGCCCTTCCCTCTCCTCCTGTCCCTGCTCAGCCCCTTCCCAGCTCCCTCAGCCCCTCCTGGGGCTCCAGACCCTTCCCAGCCCCTCCAGGACTCTCCTGCAGGAGNGGAGCGTAAGGGGGGCCCTTGTGGCTCTGCACAAGTCCCTGCCAGGAGGGGACAGCCGGGGGGGTCGGGCTCTGGGACAGGGAACAGGGACAGGAGGAGAGGGAACGGCCTCTGTTCCTGAGGAGGGAATTCACAGCCACCACGAATAAAACCCCTGGTCAAGGAGCAAACCCTGCCCGGGGCCCCGACACCCCTCAAAGGTGGGGCTTTGTGGGGCAGAGCCCCTGGGTGTTGAGGGTGTGGAGGAGTTTGGTCCCAGCCCCTCCAGGATTCCTCAGCAACGCCCAGAGCTGCTGGGAAAAGCTGTCCCTGATCCCCCTGAGGTCCCAGCAAGGTGAGGGGACCACAGTGCACAGAATCCCCAAATCCCAGGGGCTGGCAAAGCCCTGGCAGCCCAGGCAGTCCCAGCTCTGCCCACCTTGTCCCCAGCCCAGAGCACTCAGTGCCACCTCCAGGGGACACCTCCAGGCATGGGCACTGCAAAGCTCCCTGGGCAGCCCCTGCCAAGGCCTGAGCTCCCTTTCCATGGGCAAATTCCTGCTGCTGGCCAAGCTGAGCCTGCCCTGGCCCAGCCTGAGGCCCTTCCCTCTCCTCCTGTCCCTGCTCAGCCCCTTCCCAGCTCCCTCAGCCCCTCCTGGGGCTCCAGACCCTTCCCAGCCCCTCCAGGACTCTCCTGCAGGAGCCAGGACTGGACACAGCCCTGGAGGGGTCCCAGCACAGGGGACAATCCCAGCCTTGGTCACCACAGCATTTCAGAACAATTTTCCATGCCAGTGCTGCTGAGCTTTTCACCTTTTCATTCCAAGCATTCAACTCTCCTGGATGTAAATTTACCTTCCTGTTTGTAGCTCTCAGAGACCCCCAGGCAGCACCTGGAATGTTCCTGTGCTGCTAAACCAGTCTGGAACCTGCTCCCATTAAAAACAGAAAGACAAAACAGCTCAGGGATGTTTATTAGTGTGAAAAATAAGGGAAACAGGGATTTTTATTCACTGCAGCTAAAAGTCCGTGCACAGGAGTTCAACAGTAAGATTTTTAAAATTCAAAACATAAGAATGAGCAGCACTTCATTGCAGAGTTGAAAGATAATTGTGCAATTAACGGTCTAAGGTCAATAATGCCAGAGCTGGATGCTTCTGACAGATAGGGATAATCAATCCAGCCTCCATATGAAAGGCTCCGAGGTAGCAATGGAAAAATAACACAGTGCCAATGTTTCTGTGCCCTAATGAACACCAGACAAGTCATTATTGACTGGTTTTTACTTACTTTAAGTGCCAGAGCACAAGTATCTGCTTTGATTAAATGGAACTGTGGAATTTTGCCTTAAGTTCAGTTTCTGTCCTGATCTCAGCAAGGACATTAATTTGGGAATGCAGCAAAGTCTCCTGGTGGCAGCTGCAGAGTCTGCCCAGGGAACTGCCAGGAAAACCCCCAGGAGAACATCCCATGTCCCACCCGGGGTGGTGCAGGAGGGGAAGGGGCAGCACCAGAGCTCTGCTCATGTGGGGCAACATCAAATTCCTTTAACCTCTGGCACTGGGAGTGGCCCTGGCATGGAGGGAGAACAAATCCAGGGCAGGGATCAGAAACAGATCCAGGGAGAGAAACGTGGAGCCCTGAGGTGCTGAGTGAGGGCAGAGACATCCCTGCCCTGCCGAGTTCTTCCTGGGGAATCAGGAACAGCCTCGTGGCAGCATCTCACCTGCAGTGCTCACCTGGGGAGGGGGAACACCAGGGAGAGCTCAGAGCCCCTGGCAGGGCCCAAAGGGGCTCCAGCAGAGCTGCAGAGGGACTGGGGACAAGGGCTGCAGGGCCAGGAGGCAGGGAATGGCTTCCCAGTGCCAGAGGGCAGCCATGGATGGGATGTGGGGCAGGAATTGTTCCCTGGCAGGGTGGGCAGTGCCTGGCACAGGGTGCCCAGAGCAGCTGGGGCTGCCCCTGGATCCCTGGCAGTGCCCAAGGCCAGCTTGGCCATTGGGGCTGGGAGCAGCCTGGCACAGTGGGAGCTGTCCCTGCCATGGCTGGGGTGGCTCTGGGTGGGATTTTGGGTCCCTCCCAAGCCAAACATTCCATGATCAGCACGGGCAGTGATCCCAGTGAGGAGCTGCCCCCGGGGGAACACAAATCCCTTTCCAGAGCCGCAGCCAAAGGCCAAGCACGAAGTTCTTGCTGTGCCTCTGCCGAGCATTTCCCAAGCTCAGGAAAAGTGGGAGAGGAGCAGGAACAGGAGCAGGAGCAAGAGCTGAGGCAGGAGCTGGTATAGAAGCAAGAGCTGGGGCAGGGACAGGAACAGGGGCAGAAGCAGGAGCAGGGAACAGGAACAGGAGCTGTCCCTCCACCTGCAGCGCAGGGCCTCGGCCATTCAAACCCGCCACTGCAACANACAGGAGCAGGAGCTGTCCCTCCACCTGCAGCGCAGGGCCTCGGCCATTCAAACCCGCCACTGCAACGCCGAGTGATTAACGGGATTAATTCGGGGACGCACGTGACTCATTAGTCATCAATTAGGGGGCTCATCCCCACACGGCTGATTAGGGGCCATCAGTGCCTCAAATTAAGCACGAAAAGGATGTTTTAACGCGACCATATGGTTGTGCTTCAGAAGCAGTTAGAGCACAAACGAGCGCGGTGACGGCTCCTGGCTGCCCGTCAGTGATGGAGAGTGCCCCAAATTCGCTTAGAGAGTCCCCCCTCCACTTTTGCTGCTGTTTTTAATGTGATCTAATAAATAAGCAGAGTCAGCTTTAATTGCCCACTCGCTCTCCGATGAAAAAGAGCTTCCAAAGGATCCTTCTCCTCTCAACCCGTTCGAAAAAAGGACCAGGGGAGATGATCCTGCCCCTGGCTTTCCCTTTCTTTACTCCCTGGGGCAATTCCGAATTTCCCCATCCAAGCAGGAGAGAGATTTGCACACTTGTCCGAGGAAAAGGTGGGATTTTGGCTTTGGTGGGGGGATTTTGGAGGTAGGAGGGGATGTGTGGGGTGGCCACCTGCAGTGGGCTCGTGGCTACGGGAGGAGGGGTTGGGATTGTTGTGGTGGGGCAGTCCCAGTGTCCTGCAGTGACCACAGACCCCCAAATCCCTGCACACAATCCCCAAATCCCAGGGGCTGGCAAAGCCCTGCCAGCCCAGGCAGTCCCAGCTGTGCCCACCTTGTCCCCAGCCCAGAGCACTCAGTGCCACCTCCAGGGGACACCTCCAGGCATGGGCACTGCAAAGCTCCCTGGGCAGCCCCTGCCAAGGCCTGAGCTCCCTTTCCATGGGCAAATTCCTGCTGCTGAGTGTCAAAAGGGAGAAGTGCAGTGGCCCAGGAGAGCCCAGAGGTTCCCCAGTTTGTGCTTTGGGGTCACCACTCACAGCTCAGGTCAAAGGGCAGGTCCCAGCTCTCTCCTGCAGGCCCTGAACCCCCAGTTTCCAAGGGAGAATGACAAATTTGGGAGATGAGGCTCCTGCCCAGCTTTGTCACCAGCCTATTGGGGACAGAGGGGGTTTTCAAATTATCCACACTAACACTGCCTTCTTTAGGGATAGTTTGTTATTTTCAGTGAAATCGCAGAGAGAGGGAAAGGTTTGGATTGGGAGGGAGCTCAGAGCCCCCCCATTTCCACCCCAGCCATGGCAGGGACAGCTCCCACTGTGCCAGGCTGCTCCCAGCCCCAGTGGCCAAGCTGGCCTTGGGCACTGCCAGGGATCCAGGGACAATCTTTCCTTCTGTCCTGGAGTGAGAGGGGACAATCCCTGGGGCCTGGTTTGACACTCTGGGGACGAATGAGGAGGAAGAGGAGGAACAGAGAGATTTGGGGGGATGCTCTGGGAGGTGACCCCACTCACCTGGTGCTGCAGGAGGAAGGGAACCAAGTGCTGGTGCTCAGCTGCACCTGACAAACACCCCCAGTGTGGGGTCCCTGGAAATCCCAGCCCAGGTCTGGCCCTGCAGCAATGACCATGGGCACTCCCCACAAGGCCTGGGGACACTCTGGAACCCCAGCTGATGCCCAAATCCCCCTGGTTTCTCCTTTCCCTGCCCATCCCTTGGCTGTGGTGCCCCGGTGCCAGCCCCGTGCTCCCCATGGCTCACTGAGCTCCCCTGTCCCTGCACTGCCCCCGGGCCTCAGGGGCACTGGGGGCCCAAAACCACACTGAAGGCAGAGCCAGGCACAGCTCAGCCCTCTTTGGAGCTGGACTCCCTTCAGCACCTTGGAAATGAACCCTGCTGGGATTTCTCTGGGCTCAGAGCCCTCTGCCTCTCCTTGCTGAGCCAGCCCGTGCCTGTGGGGATGGGGGAGTTGGATTGCCTGGCCTGATTTCCCCTGCAGAGGCTGCTGGGGCTGGGTACAGGCTTCACTCCAAACCCCACTGCTCCTCCCCAGTGCCACCCCGGGCTGAGGGAGCTGTGACAGTGGGGACACTGCTCTTCCTGGCACGGTGGCACTTGGGGAAATGTCCCTGCTGGCTCCTTCCCATCACCTGTGTTTAATTAACCCCTGGATCTCTTTGTGTGGCCCTCAAAAGAAGACCCCCTGTCACCTGATTTGGGAACAAGCTGCCCTCGAGTGGCCCCAATGAGCAGGGGGGGCTGTTCCCTCCTTAACCCCACATTCCAGAGCATGGCAGGGGTAGCCCTGGCTGGGATTTCAGGCCCCTCTGGGGACAGGAGGCAGCTCCTGCAGTTTGTTGTGCCCTGTTCCCTGTGGCACACCCAGCCCCCCTCTGTCCCAGCTGCACGTGGGACACGCTCCTGGAATGTTCTGGAGCTCCCCAGAGCCCCAGGAGGGAGCTGGCCCAGCCCCTGCACTCCTGTAAGGAGGTGATTCCACCCCAGAAGTCCAGGATCATCAGCTTTTGCCATGGCAACGCGTTGTTAGGAATGCAAATGGGAGCCTGGAAAAGGGGGAGGCCTTTGGTTCCCCTAAGGAGGTGACAAAAGGGGATCACTGGGATGGTCCATGTGCTCTGAGTCTGGAAACATCCTCCTCTCCTCTGCCATCTTGTTTTCTGGAGAGCTGCTCGAGAGCTTTTGGCTGGAGCCAGTGGAAGGGATAATCTGGTTTAATTTCGTTTTGATTCAGTGAGTGCTGGGGTTGACACTTCACCTGCACCACTGGGAGCTCTGAGTGGTGCTGCTGGTTTGGGAATTTGATCTCCAGAAGGACAAGGGGAAGATCAGTGGGAACAACACTCCCTTTGAAGGAGGATTTCACAGCCAGGAGCTGCTCTACCCTGACCTTTCACTTGTATTTACAGCACCTGAGCCACTCCCACCTTCATTAGACATTTTCTGCGTGTGGAATAAGGGAAATAATTGGGTTTAATTTCGGCAAAGAGAAGCCTTAGCATGTGTGGGGTTGATTAAGAGTAAAAAGCTGCGCAGGACCTTGTACAGAGAGCACCTGTAGCATCTTTTTTTTTTTTTTTAATGATCCATCAGTGTTTACCTCCTTCACTTGTGCAAAAAAACTTAAAAGAGTACCATGAAAAGCAGCTCAGTGCCAGATCACTGCCACCTCAGGGGAAGGGGAGAAGCTGGAGTTGTTGCAGGTGCCAATCCCAGTTACTTCTCATGTGAAAGAAAGGGAAAAAAGCCCCAAAGCCCTGTGAGGGCAGTGGCTGGATGCTGTCAGGGATTCCCACACGGGAACAGCAGCGTGTGGGGACACTTCCCCTTTTGGCACTCTCAGGCAGCTCCTGTTTGCACACTCAGGAGCCTCCCCAGGGATCCCCAGAGGTCTGGGGCTGGCACCAGAGCTGGAAACAGCAGCTCCTCACTGCCCTGCCCTGCCCTGGCTGCAAACCCCAGGCAGGAGGAGCCCCCCACTCAGGAGCCTTTCAAGGTCCTTTAAAAATCCATTTCTTTAATGCTCCTGCAAACTGCCCCTGCACGCCCAGCCCAGCTTTTTTTTTTTTTTTTTTTTTTTTTTTTTTTTTTTTTGCTAATTTGATGAAGACCACACACATAAAATCAAATGCTTTTGTCATTTGCTCCTCATTGTCCCCCCTGGTGAAAGGAAGCATCGCCTGGTGGTGTGACCATAAACACGGGAGAGCCTGGCACCTCTCCAAAGGCTCAGGGCAGCACCGGGATAATTGTGGGGATTGGGGTAATTATCTATCATGGGAGGGGCTGGGAGCTCCAGGATTCTGGTGTGCTGAGGGTGTCCAGGGCAGGCATGGAGCTGGGAAGGGGCTGGAGAAACCCTGAAGGAGCTGGGAAGGGGTTGGAGAATCCCTGAGAGAGCTGGAAAAGGGCTGGAGAACCCCTGAGGGAGCTGGGAAAGGGCTCAGTCTGGAGGAAACGAGGCTCAGGGGGACCTTTCCTGGGAATAAGGGCCAGGAGGAGAGAGAACAGTCTCAGGCTGGGCCAGGGCAGGCTCAGCTTGGCCAGCAGCAGGAATTTGCCCATGGAAAGGGAGCTCAGGCCTTGGCAGGGGCTGCCCAGGGAGCTTTGCAGTGCCCATGCCTGGAGGTGTGCCCTGGAGGTGGCACTGAGTGCTCTGGGCTGGGGACAAGGTGGGCATCAGAGCCACAGGTCTGGGTATCATTCCCAGGGAATAAATGGAAAGAATGATAAATGTGAGAACCACCCTGACTCAAATCTCACACATTTCTTCCCAAATCCTCACAATTCACTGGTTTTGAGACAATCCCTGCCACTGGACTGGGATCTACCCCTGACACACAAATAGGGAAGAGATGAAATTTCATTTTAGAAAGGAAAAAAAGCCTTCAAAAACCCATCAATGAATCTGATGGAGTGGAGAAGTTGTGCCCAAATGAGCAGCTGGGCTGATAAAGGATGAGGCCCAAGGAATTGATGAGGCTCTGCAGCAGCACCAGGCTCCACGTGTGTCTCCACAGCCCTGCAGGAGCTGGAGCAAAGTCAGGATCATGTTCAGTCCTGAGGTTTTTTCCCAGAGCCTTTGAGTGATTTTACTCCTGACAGACTCTGTGAATAACTCCCCATGTTTGGACAATGTTTGTGTTGATTCATTGAGCTTTATTCACTCTGCAGAAGGAATTTTCTCCAGAACTGTTCCCTCTGACTCCCAGGAATGGCACACAGAGGTGTTCCCACCTCCCTGGGAACATTTCTGCTCCCTGGGGATCCCCCTGCTCCATGAAACACGGAGATTTTCCTGTTCTCAGTCTGTATTTCAGCTCCTCACTTTCTGTGCCACGTAGATTTGTACCAGAAGCCTGGTGGGTGGGTTTGTGCTTTGGTTGGGAATCACTGCTGGGAGCACATTTGGGATCCAATAAACGCTAATAAACCTGAGTCTGTTCCTCTGAGTGCCTAAAAATGGTCACATCCAGGAAAAAAATTACACTTAAACTGTTTCCTTCAAGCCTTTCCCTCCAGTGTTTGCTGCTGGATGTGTCACAGGAGCAGACACAGATCCCACAGTCCCCAAATCCCAGGGGCTGGAAAAGCCCTGCCAGCCCAGGCAGTCGCACCTTGTCCCCAGGCCAGAGCACTCAGTGCCACCTCCAGGGGACACCTCCAGGCATGGGCACTGCAAAGCTCCCTGGGCAGCCCCTGCCAAGGCCTGAGCTCCCTTTCCATGGGCAAATTCCTGCTGCTGGCCAAGCTGAGCCTGCCCTGGCCCAGCCTGAGGCCATTCCCTCTCCTCCTGGCCCTGTTCCCTGTCCCAGAGCCCGACCCCCCCGGCTGTCCCCTCCTGGCAGGGACTTGTGCAGAGCCACAAGGGCCCCCCTGAGCCTCCTTTGCTCCAGGCTCAGCCCCTTCCCAGCTCCCTCAGCCCCTCCTGGGGCTCCATTCCCTGCCCTGGAAACCCCTCAGTGTTTCTCCTGAAGACATTGAAGAAATGCCTCCATTAAATCCTGCTTTTATTATATTTTCATTCCCGGGTACTTCCAAGCCAGCGTCTTCCCCCAGCCCGTAACTCCAAAGGCTCAGCCAGGGACACAGGTAACAGGACTCAGTTCCTTCACGCCCCCCTCACTAGAAATTCCCTTTGCCCTGAACGTGAGCCCTTCGCAGCCTCCCAATCCCCGTTACCTGGGAGAAATCCGAGCGGAGGGCAGGGCTGGATTCGCAGGCAGCAGTGCAGCCTAACGGCGGCACCGGGCACATCCTGGGAGCTGCAGAGCTGCAGCCGCTGAGCTGCGGGAACGGCCCCGGGCAGCCTGGGGAGGGTCCCGGGGAAAACCGGGAGAGGGTCCCAGAGAAAACCTGGGGGGAGATCCCTGAGAAAACCGGGAGAGGGGTCCCTGGGTAGCTCCCAGGGGAACTGCAGAAAGCTCCTGGCACAGGAGCTCCTCAGCATTTAGCCCAAGCCAAGCACAGCAAATCCCTGCCCGAGCTGGGACAGCCCCAGCGACTCCAGAGCCTGGGNTGCCCCCAGTTCCTCCCAGTTTGGGTGCCAGCCGTGCCCCAGTGCCAGCCGGAGGTGCCTGGGACCGGCGGCGGGGGCTGGAGAGAAAATCCACACGGGATTTTGGAGGAAAACTGGAGCCA
>VWYE01011475.1:5280-96504 GCA_013398995.1 Alaudala cheleensis
AAAAAAAAAAAAAAATCACAATCCCAGCAGCTCCTGTCATCCATATCCCCCATTCCTTCCCCAGAGCTCCATTGAAAATCTAGATCTTCACCTTAAATTCATCTTTTGTAAATCCTTCTCATTCAAAGCAAGACCACAAAACATCAAATGCTGTTTGGTCTTTGAACAACAATTAACAGCAACAACAACATTTCCTTTTCCTTTCCTCCCTTTCTCTCACCAAGAGCCCTGCAGCACCTCAACAATGCCTCAGACCCTCAGTGAGGCAGGGGGGTGTCTCCCTGTGACCCAGTGGCAGCAGGAACATGAGCCAGCAGGGAGGAACCAGCACTCAGCTGCCTCCCACGTTTGTCCTCTGGGCCTCACAGCCCTCAGAGAGTGATAGCTCAGGTTATTTGTCCCAACAGATCTACTGACCTACTTTCTTTCCCCAATTAAATCTCATTAGCTCCCCAGCACATCCAATGTGTTAGAGTCCCTCTGGATTGCCTCTTAGTGCTCATACCTGGTTTGCAACAGTCCCACAAATGGTAAAGGCTATTTATTTAATTTTAAACCTGCAAATAGTGTTTGACACAGGTCAGGTTCTCTTTTGTTTTTCTAGGAGTGCCCCTTGCTCTAGGAAATCTCTGTAAGTTGCAGAGCAGAATTGAACAGGTATCCAGAACTGTTATAATTCATTCTGATTTTTGTCCAGCAGAGACTTCTCTATCTAAGCACAATTATTATTGAGAGATGTTATCAGCATGATGCACACTGAATTTCCAACAAGCTACTACCATCACCATTCAGTATCTAATACAGTTGTGTCCTTGCTTTTATGCCTCTGTTTGCTACATCTCCTTTCTGCATTAATCTTCCCTGAACCCAACAGATTCTTCTCCCCACATTTTCCAACTGGCAGAGAAGATTTTGCTACCAGGGAAACAAGAAGTTTTCAGCATGGTTAAACAGTCAGGCAGGAAGATTATTCAATCTTCAGCTGCTGTTTTATTTAACATCTTCAGATCCCAAGACCTTTTAGCATAATCTTATTTACTGGGAGTTCTGGGGAATTTGTGTTCTTTTAAATTTAAATTCTGGACTACTTGACCCATATGCAGGACTGAGACAAGCAGTGCCATTCTCTGGCAAGTGGAATTGATCTCAGTTGCTCCCATCACTAAGGTGGAATTGGGAAAGGCAAGACTGACACTATAAACTGACAGAACATGAGAAAATGATTAAAGCAATATATGGCTTTAATACACATGGCTTTGGATTTATTAGCTAGAAGAAAAAAAGCTCAAGCTCTCAAAAAATACCCCAAAGGACAGCAGGCTGGAGAGCCTCTGAATGCTGTCACACTATTTGGTGATCCTATACACTGCCAAGAAGTTGGATTTTTACCTCAGTGTCTCAAGCCTCTTCTTCTGTTTCCCACTTTTGCTGTCACTGATTGCACTTTCAATATCTTCATGGATAAGAGTAGCCTAAGGAGACAGAAAACATCAGGAGTCAGCTGCTGTATCCAGAGCTTTGAAAAAAACATCTCACCTTTAGACAGAAAATGCCTTATCAAATCCCATTTATTTAAAAGCACTGGGATAAATTATTTTACACCTAAACAAAACAAGAAAAAAGAACAGAACAAGATCTTGGAGTTGGTATTTTTGTCACTGCTCCAGCCTCATCACACAAGTACATAATCTAGACACCAAATCTGTCTGAACAGCTGTAATTATCTCAAGTCAACCACCACTGCACAAGATACTTTTTTCTCCCCTCTGCATACGTAATTTTTGGTTGTCTCAAGTATTTTGTTTGTCTCAGACTATAAAAAGCAAAATCCACTAAATATAGAAGCAGCAAAACTACCAGGAATGGCAGCAGCACAAGCATGAGGAAGGTAACTCGTAATGATACAATTTCCTTCCAGAAAAGGATGACAGCCTCCAGTTCCCCTTTGATATCACAGAAGATGAATTTTTCACGAGATTCCCTACTCTGCACGTTCCTGCCACTCCACAAGTGCAGCCTGCCTCCACCAGTGGCCCCAAAAGTGGGGTTTGATGCATGTCTGCAGCATTGTTTTAATAGCTGCTGCATTAAATAGGTCACGGCTCCTCACAGGATTCACAGCGCTCTGTCACACGTCTTCAGCTGACAAATTCATTTCCTACAGAGGCTGTCCAAGCCCAAATCTGTCAGTGCCTGGCTCACTCTGCAAGGACCAGGGCTTTCCCTCGTGATGCAGAAGGGTGCACCTTTTTGGGAGGAATATGGAACTCCTGCTAGGACCAGAAGACATTGTTGAATTTAGGATTCAAGGGGATTAAGGGACTTTTCAGGCTATAATGGCTTGCATTACAGAATTGCTGTGATACTTTAAGTTTACAAAATTAATAGAAAGAAACTTTAGGGGATCAGAGCAATTTAAACCCAGAAGAATTCCATTAATCCAATACTCTTGGTTTTTGCTATTTAACGTCTTTCCTGTTTATAAAGTGTTAGAATGCCCCAAATGATATTGATTTCAACTATTTTTTATTGCAGAGGCTGCTGGAGCTGCTTGTAACTTTTTAACAAAAGTAGGGAAAGCCAACAGAGAAAGACCTAAACTTTCAAAACCAGGAAAGTTTCATGGGTAAGGAAAAAAATAAAACAGAGTATGACCACAGAATCAGACAAAACTTCAGAACAAAGGGAGACACTGGACTGCCAAGTCATGCTTATGCACTCTACATTTTTATATGTACACAGAGGAACAACATAAAAAAGGAAAAGAGACCAAAACTCTACACTTTGAGAAGCTGGGTCCAAACACACCTCAAAAGGGATCCCTGCATTGCTTAACTCAGTTCCCCCTGAACTTCTGAGATCCCACTTCCCTTTAAGAAGAAAACATCTGTGCAACACAATAACCAATCATCCTCTCACCATGCTAATTCCAAAACTGCTGCACAGTGTGATTAACAGTCTGTTGTTTCAAGGCAATAATACAAAATACTACAAAGGAATTAAGAAACCCCCATGAAATTATCATCTGGAATTACAGGGAATAACCTACAGAATTAAAATCCATAACCTCAGAAATAAAGGAGTATTGCAGAATACATTACAAAAATAATTTGCACTTGAAGGTAATATTTTCATCAGAGACAAGCAATCACTTTCCTTGTTTTGCCCCTCCTGCAAGGAATATTTTCCCTTTCAAGATCTCTCCAGCAGAGCAGAGATGCAGAGAGGTGAGAACACAGAGAATGTTTAATTGTTCAGTGACAAGAAAGAGTAGGTAAGACTCAGGGCTCACATGAGCTCTTTGCAGATAATAAAATAAATTTGAGATAACTCAAATTATTTTACACCACTCTTTGCACAAGTGTGAAGGCAAACCACAGACATTTTCCAGAGCTTTATACATTTGCAAACCTAAATGAGAAGCAATGTAGTCCAAGAACCAATATTTACAGTAAGGACATATCTGAACATGCACTAAGGATTCAGCTTAAATATTACATTACTCCTTTGCAATACACAATACACTACATTCATGAACATACTGCAGGTAGGGCTGATATCATAAGTGCATTAAATTCACAGCCTATTTACAAGAATAAAAGTACAGAATTATTTTCTATGAATCAGCTCATTTGTATTTATCCACTGTAATGGTCAATTCATAGAATCTCCCCTGTTCAAATAATTCATAGCAGAGCTCCACTGTTATCTTACCTTAATTTCATCACACTGGAAAAGATGCAAATCAGGCTTGTTTTGGGTTGGTTCTTTACATATTAATGCAAGAATTGAATTGTAGTTGCATGCATTCATCACAGCTTGACAATGCTGAATTGTGCTTAAAGGAAAATTCTCCAGTTCATTCTGTCAGAAGAGGGAAAAAAAAAAAAAGAAGAAAACACAAAATACCAAGTTACTATACAGTGTCCTGATCTCAGAAAAGCTGCATGAGCTAAAAAGGGAAAGTGATAATAAGCTAATTAAAATCCTCAATCTCACATACCTCGTTTTCCTGCTCGCTCCCTTTCCCCCTCTCTCTCTGGAAATGAGACTGTCACTCACAGATCTTACCTTTGATTCCAAGTCCACCAAACTGACAGCTTTGTCATCCACTTGAAGAATCATGTCTTGAGTCCACACTTTGCCTTTGGCATCCAACAATTTCAGCTTCCTTATCCCATCATCCACTGTGATCATTGCCTCTTTTCGGTCCAGAACAAAGGTGGTCAAGTGCTGGGGAGTGAGATGTACATTTAAAAGGAATTATGATTGCAATTTCCCCTATTGTTCAGGAGTGCCAGCAGTTAAATTGTGCCAGGAAGGAGCAATGCAAATTATTCATGAGCAAAAGTGCCTCTGTACGTGGCAGAGCCCACCTCTAAGTCATGAGGAAGGATCTTTAGTCCACAATGTCATTTTAAGTCAACTGATTTTTGCAGCTTGCCTTTTGACACCCACTGTCATCTCCTCACTGCTGGGAGCAGTTAGACTTGAAGGCACGTTCTGACATCCTCCAGGTATCAAAGCTAGAATTAAACCACCAGTTTTAATTAGCTTTCTTGTGGAGTGAAAAACCTGTCTCCCTCTTGGCAAGCTGAATTCAGGAGGTGCCAGCAGAAGCTTCCCAGAAGCTCCCTGCCAGTGTAGCTCCAGCACCACCCTGTCCTGGAGTGTCCTCATCTCTTCCAGAGCTGCCAGGAGTCTGCTGGAGGCAGCCAGGATGGGCTTGCATCTGACTGGGCTACCTTATGGACGGGCTGGTCACTTTTGTGTGCAGCACAGAAGAAAATAGTAACCCACTTTTGCTCACCATCAGCTTGGAATATTCTCCAGATTCAATTAATGGCCTGGAAGTTAAATAGTACCTCACAAACATCACCTCAGCTAGCTCCCTTGTCATTTTGGCTGTGGCAATTTCTCCTTCAGCCTGCCAACTGTGCAAGAAATTACACCAAATTATTTCATTTTGTTCAGGCAGAAATCCACCTTCACATTCTAACTGAAGATCTGGTAACACTCATTATTCAATCTGAACCACATTTAATGTATGCCTGCATACCTGTCTTCTAAATAACCTTAAAAAAAGAATTTAAAAAAAAGAATTAACTGTGCTTTCTTGTATTACAGGATAACAGCACATGGTCATTACAGAGAAGAAAGTAGGTGTAAGCTGCATATAATCAAAGTGTTTAAAAGAACTAAAGTGAAACAAACTCTCCACTGGCTGCTAACCCAGGAATGCTCAGATTCCAAATGCAAGCACTAATTGTTATGCCAGTACAGGACCAAAACTGTTGTGAAGAAACCTCACAAAAATAGACAGGCAATTGGAACCAACACATGTTATTTGCAAACTGATCATAGGACTGAAGCACTTGAAATGAGGAGTCTTTTGCATGTGAGCTCACAATTCACAGATGATTTAAAATCCAGCAAAAAAAAGGAGCTGAGAATCTGTGGTGTTGGAAAGACTTGGCTTAACCCATGGCAGTGGTCTGGTGGCAGCAGGAGAAAGTTTGAGCCACAGTAAGGCTACAAAAGGAGGCTCTGCATTCAAAAGGGCTTAACAGGCTACATACAGGCACTCACACTGCTGAATATTCTGAATGTGAGAGCAGCAAGCAGCAATTCTGCAAAGCAGCTTAAGGCAGCAAGTGCCACACTTTGCTCTTCACACTGGGGGAGAATCTGTGCAGGCAGAATGGATTTACCTACCTCTCACTGGGGCTGTGAGGGGTTAATGCTCAGCACTTCATGAATATTCCAATACCTCTGCTGATTAGATCTGATCAGGGTATTAGTTTTAAATATCACCCAGTGTGCCTTGCCAGCAGCACAGCTCTGCCTCATCTTTGCAAGGAGCCTGGTCTGGGGACAGGGCAGCACAGGATGATGAACTGGTGCCCCACTGAGGGGTCCTGTCTGTTTGCCAAACTGCACACAACTTTGCTTACATCCTCCTGCATCCAGATTTCAGCTCATTATGGCAAAACTATAGAATTTGAGGCATTTCAGTGTAATCTGTTCTGAAGTGACCCCAGGCTGGCGGGATATTTTGGAAGATGCATGTGCCTTCAAGCTTATATATCCTCAAAAAAAACCCCAAAAAAACCCAAAAACCATGCAGGCAGAAATAACCACGTGTAACTGAGAGCTGTAAGTGGTCCATCACTCTCATCTCACCTCCACATGGTACTGGGACGTTTCAGATATGCTGCTGACACTGTCTCGTGCATAATTCTTCCTTTGTTCTGGAGATGGGAGGAAAAGAAAGAGGAATTATTCATTCAGTGCCTTATCCTGGTGTCCTGGCTGTTCCTCAGAGACGCTTTGGACAAGTTGTACACACGAGAAGAGGAGATAAGCTGTGGGTAATTGCTGTATTTTAGCAGAAAATGCCTCCAGCCCCTCATGGCCCAGCACAAGGACCATTTTTACGTCAGCAGTGTTAGCAGGGAGCTGGTGGGTGCCCACAAAAGCCACTTATCTCATCCAGTGGCTCAGGAGGAGGAGGGGAGCAGTGCTCTGCCTGCAAACACTGCCCTGGGAAGTCTGATTATTCCCATCTTTGGCTTGCCACTCTGACAGCAGTGTGGAACTAGCACTGGGCTCACTGCATCTGTGTGAGCACCCTTGAAAGCAAAAGTACTTTCTGATACATACAAATAATTCTCATGTTAAATCTGCAAGGCCACCAAGGCCCACAGACACAAAAAAAAAATCTACCTGACTCATCCTTTATTTGTTCACAAAGTATTCAATTCATTGAATTGCTAATGTAGAAGCAGGCATGGAAATAAACATGCACACACCAAAGGATCTCGAAACAGGAATATTTCTCAGCCAACAAAACACAATGCTGCAAAACCAGAAACATGATGTGCCTTTTAAAACTCTATACAATGGATTCACGTTAAAGCAGGAGAGGAAAGAAGGGAAAAAAGCAAGATGAAGACACAACACACACCCACACCACAAAATAATGAATTCAGATGAATGCTGAAGAACACTCTTCAACTCTAGTGGAAAAAAAATTGAATGCAACATTTGGAAGTGTTGGGGTTTTTTTCACTACAACCACTTAAGGCTCTGATCTGGAACAGCAGGGGCTTTGTTGTGAGAAGTCAGTAGGTGACATGGCCAGGAGAGGTCTAAGGAAACTCTAGAAGTAGGTAATTTCTTTGCTATGTTTCATTAAAAATCTCGATTTCTTATCTTCAAGTAAAATAGGTGGTTTGATTTTTTTCATACCATGAAAACACAAAATGTACATATGAAACATATCCATTTCATCACACCTGGAGTAGTTGGAGGCAAAATAAAAGTGATTTTGCTGACAGGAAGGTTAAGCTGCATTTTGCAAAACAGAAAAAAATTCCTGAATGCTACAAAGCTCTGTGACATCCAGAGATGTGCAGTGAGGAGTCCATAAAAGCCTCCCCACAAAGGTCTCTGCTGTGAGCAGGGTTCCTTCACACAGGAATTCCAGGTGCAAAGACAGCAGTAGCCTCATTTTCAGATGTCACTTGTGGAAGCATTTGTCACATTTTATAATCACACCACTATCTCTTCCCTTCTCAGGGATTTTTGCAAAAAAATACCCCACCAAGTTTCTGAAATACATCACTGGCTTGAAGCCCCCCTCCCACAGTGACAAATGCCACTCAGGCACCAGAGCCATCCTAACCCTGCACAGCAGCTGCTCAGTTTGCTTTGGCAAGGGAAGTGTGCAGAGCCAACAGCTCATTCAACAACACCACAAATCATCTGCATTTTCAGCCAGGTATGTAAATATTTCAAAGTTACTTTCATTATGCATTATTCTGAAATCCCAGGGCAGAGGACCAACATTGATTATTCCACCTGTATCTACTATTTCTGCTTTTGCAGCATGTTACTGGAAGTATTTTTCCAGTTGATTGTCTTTGTAGGCACAAGACACACACATGCACACCCCAACAACACAGCCAGTAAAAGTTCTGCCTGATTTGCTACCTTTCTTTTTTTGTTTGGATGATGATCTGAAGAAGTAAAGTCCATCTGTCCCTAATAAAACAAGGGGATTAAAAAGCAGTATCTAGTTTAATCCCATAGAATTATTTGCACCTCTAAGGGAATTCAGTTAGCAGTCTTTGTGGAGTGTAAATGATACCTAAATACTGTCCAGTAAGAAAGAATAAATAGTTTAAACAAAGCAAAACAAAAATTACTTCTTTCAATTAACAGTGCACCAAATACTCAGTTTTGAGTGTTATCTTCTTTTACAAAAATGTAAATTTTATGCTACTGAATTAAACAAGAAAGTTTACATCCACTGCAAAATTTATAAATGCTGCAAAACAGTAACAGTTGGAGCTGCTTTAATTAAACAAAGAAAATCTGGCATATGTAGAGGCTCCAAAGGAATTATAAAGCAGAGAGTGAATTTTGCAGGAGGCTCCTTATTCTGCTTCAAGTAAGTTTTGTGCTGTGTTAAGACAGGAATTTCAAAACCATGGATGGATTAACAGATCCTCCTCCAGTGCAGCACAACACTCCCTTTCCAGGCTGGAAAGGTGTTCAACACACACTGTCATGGTGAGATTAAATATAAATTTGATTAAAGTTCTTGTTACTATTACGTTGTAATTAACAACAACTTTCATACAATTTACATTTAACAAAAGCCAATCGGTGTTTGTGTTAATAAACAAAAAGTACAGGCACAAACACTGAGAGTCCACACTGAGAGCAATTAAGTCACAAATTTATCTCTTGAATGCAGGCAGAATGAGAATTAGAACCTGCTGGAGACCCAAGTTATCATTTAGAGTAGAACAGCACATTTCAGTTGAGACTGAAACACTGCTCTAGAGAATCTGGAGGTGGATACTACAGCTGCACCCTGAAATTATTCACCCTTCAAGATACATCTTCTAGTCCTGGCATCAGGCAAAACTCTTCCATGGTGGAAGGGTTTGTCTTCAGCCTTTGTTTTCCAAACCTTTTATAATCCAGTGGTTCATAAGTGGGTCTCCTTTCCCTTACAGCTCCCTGAGACAGGATTTTTCTTGGCTGCCTGGCAGGAATCACACTGCAGGAAGAATTGTGCCCCCCATGATAACATGAATATAGCAGAAAGCAAGAGGAAGGAAAAAGTAAAAAAAGAAAAAGGAAGTTAAATAAAAAGACTGGCAGCTGGAATTGCATGTCCTGTCCTGTGCTTTTTGCCCATACCTCAAAATGAAACTTCAAGCTCTGCTTTCTCCTGGTGCTTGCCTCCTGTCCCAGGTTCTACCTACAACCCTCCAAGAGTTCTCACCTTGCCATCAGAAAGGGCACAAACCCTTTTGCACCCCCTGGAGTGCTCCTCTGCCTTGAGCTTCTAGAAACACTGATAAAAGCCTGCAAACCTGTTCTCTGTCCCCCTCTATCCAGGTGACACAAGGGACTGCTGCTCCTTCCTACAGCACTTCTGTGTTTCCATTTCCAAGTCAGAGAGCCCATGACTCCCACAGGTTTTCTTCATCTGTATGAAACTTGTTTTTCTTTTCCTACAGAGTTGCCCATTGCCATTCTTCTGGAAATGCAGCTTCCATCTCTCAACCCTTTCACATATCAAAGTAACAGATTATTACCTATGGTCGACTCCTGAAAATAAACAACAGAATTTGCTGATGTGCTGAATGTGCTGGGTCTGGCTGGGATGGAGACAATTTGGGATCTGATAACACAGGGGTATTTATATTTGGGTGTTGCTGAATGGTGTCAAAGTCTTCTCTATTTCTTCCTCTGCTGCCCCAGTGAGTAGGCTGGGGGTGCACAAGAGGGGACACAGCTGGGACAGCTGACCCTAAGGCTATCCCACAGTGTTTAATATCAGCAATAAAACTGGCATGAAGTCTTCCCAAAGACTCCTTGCCCAGATAGTCTGGGCATTGCTCTGCTCATGGAAGGTTGTGAGTAAATCCCTTTGTGTCATTCAGTTCTTTTTCCTCCCTGTTCTTTCTGACCTTTATCTTGATCCATCAGAGTTTTTTTCCTGCTTTTTCTCTTCCAATTCTCCCCCCTGTTCTGCTGCAGAGAGAAGAGTGGGGGAGTGAGCAAGCAAATGGGGAGGTCCTCAGTGGCTGGCTGGGGTCAAGCCCTGACACTGAAAACAAAATATTGTTTTGTATGCTCTGTTTCACTCTCCCAATCCTCCCAAATCAATCTCAGCCTCTCACAGGTCCCCTCATGCATGAAGGGGCTATTGAAGCTGAAGTGAAATACTACAACAGAGACTTCCAGATATGATGCATAAAGCTATCAAAAGATGAATAAAACTATCAAAACTATTGAGTTTTTTTCCCTATATACTCCACTCATTGCAGCTTTTACATCCACCACTTAAAGTACAGTGCAGCCTTAATAACAGGTTAGCTCCAACTCTGCTGATATGCTGCACATCATTTACATAAAGGACTTTTCCTCTGGTAAGATTAAAAAAAAAAAAGAAGCAAAGATCAGGGTGGAAGACACTTAAGTTAAATCCTTAACTACAACCTATTACAAATGCAACCCAGAAGAATTTGATTCAAATAAAATCTCTCAAAACACAAAGGCAGTAAGACTGTAGATGGCTCTGAAGTTTGATGCAATCCACGTGCACATGGATTGAGTCTCCCCCACAACCTGCTCTATGAATCCTGGAGTGGCAGCACAAAATATTTCCACACCTCATCAAGCAGAAAAGCACAATGCCTAATTTCCTACTATCTATCTGCATTGGACTGATTGCTGATACCCTTTAAGAATAAATTGCAGCACAACCGGAAAGAAAAGTCAGCTTGAGGCAAAGTGCAGGAGACGTGACCCAAACACCCAGGGGCAAAGGTCAGAACCTGAGTTCAAAACAAATTTCCTTCTCAGAGCAGCAAACACTATCACTTTCAGAGATTTATGCCAGAAGCTTCTCTCTGATGGCTGTATGGAACAAACTGTCAATGGAAGTGTGTTGTTTGGAAGTCAATATCCCAATTAATTTGAGAATCAAAACACCACAAGTGTGTCATGTGGATGGGTTCTTTCAGGGAACTCATCCACCTGCCTGTGAGCTGTTGAGGTTTCCTTGGATTTGTTACACTGCAGTTCTTGCTCTGAATGGAGCATATGAACAGTGCAAAAACACACAGGGAATTCCACTCCCAGCTCCAAATCACAGCCACGAGAGCACAAACTCAGTGCACAAAACATTCAGCCTAGAAAAGGTTATATATATATATATAACTTCAGAAATTTCAGTCCTATTTATCTGTGTCATGTTCTGTCTGCTAGAGTCTTTCACCTGGCTGAAAGGCTTTGGTTAAGAGGTTGCTTTTTCTTTTCTGATGTTTTGGATGCTTTCAAAAATGAAACTAAAATCAGCAGCTGTCAACATCTGTTTGAAAACAGAAACATGGTCTGTTCCTGATGATGGGTGAATAATTTCACAAAACAAGAACTGCAGTAACATCTGCCCACATCAGCCATCAGGAAGAGTCCTGGTTTCTGTGGATCAATGTTCCTGTTCCTCTGGAAGCTGTAGTAGCCAGTAGATGTTCCATTCAGGACCTCTAAGTGAAATGCAGTGCTGCTTTTGCCTTTACTGCCTTTGTGTTTTGAGAGATTTTATTTGAATCAAATTCTTCTGGGCTGCATCTGCAATAGACTGTGGTTAAGAATTTAACTTAAGTGTCTCCTACCCTGATCCTCTTAATCTTTTCAATTTTTATATATAAATAAAAAATGTGCTGGGTGAAGACAATTTCAGCCACATCTCTCAGCTCAGTGCTCTACAATCATCTGACACTTTGGAGTGAGCTCCTGGTTCATTCCTCCTGTGGAATGAGGCTGCTCCACGTTGTGTCAGTGGCTGGCAAAGGCCCAAGATGCTGCTCACCCTCCCCACAGGCAGAACTGCTCAAGGCAGATGGAGCAGCCAACGCCAGGAATACAGATGACAGCAGGAGCCAAAACCCATTTCAGATGGAAAGACTGGGATGCAAATGATGAAATAAACCCCATAAAAATGAGCAGAGAGCACCTTCCCTCGTGGTTCAGAGGGAGATTTGTCATGCAAATAGAAAACAGCTCGTTCCAGGAAGGAAATGAGTGAAAACAAAGGGGTTGTTTGACACAGGAGGGAAAAAAAAGCAACTGCAAGGAAGTTTTCACTATCAGACAGGCACTTTAGAGATAGTGATGGCTCTAGTCTGGGTTTTAGCTGAACTCTTGGTAACACCAATAATATTCCAGCCTCCTTTCCCACAGCACAGTGGCCAACTGGTGACTGAAGGGCTGGATAACCATGAACCTCAGCAATGCCATCCTAGACATAAACTTCGTGCCAGGACATAAACATACACACATCTAACAATAAGCAATAATAAATAATAATAAATAATAATGAGTGATAATAATGGTGATAACAGTGGTAGCAATAATGGTAATAATGATAATGTTTATTTTAATTTAGTCTTTACAGTGTTTGGAAGAAACTGAGTTCAGGATCAAGTGGTCACTTAGGAGCCCAGGTACCATTTTCACTTGTTGACAGTCAGCAGTAGGTGGCTTAGTGCAATTGACTCTCCAGTTTTCCATGAAAAGGAATATTTTCATGGGCACAGTCTGCAGCTAACATCACATTTGAGTAAAACAAATAAAACCAGAGTGTGTTCTACTTTTACGATAAAATTAAATATATTTTTTCCAGTATAAGTGAATCTATTAAATACATGAGCTTTCTGCATTAACCTAAATAATATAAAATGTACATTTAAAATATATGTGCAAGATATAAAAAGAAAGCTATGACAGCTTCATCCTGCATTGCAGGGTTTCAGTGTCATGAATCTCAAATAATTTTGTTATTTATTAATTATAAATTAATTTTCAACACACTTTAACAATTCCAGTATCACTCAGTTGCTTTTCAACCCATTTGGGAGAGTATGCACAGAAAATTTAACATCACAAAGGAAGAAGAGGCACATGTGGGATGCAGCAGAATAGCACCTTAGTTCCTATAAATTAGAAAAATAGAATTACACTGAATCTGAGAAAGATTTTAGGTGTTTCCCTTGTTCTTTCCAGCTCAAGTATGTAGTGATAGCAACAGCCTGGTTCTTTATGTGTATAAAACAGAGCAGAAGTAGTAAAATATGCAAACTCCACTCTCAAAGCTGTGCCAATACATATCCCACTTGGAGCTCCAGAATCCTTCTATTTCATTCAGCTCCTGGCAACTGCAACTACAGTTTTGTGATATTTCTACCAGCCACAGAAGTGAATCAAGGACAACAATTCACTTTACAGGAGCCACCACGCAGCAGTTCCATGGCAAGCATTTTCAATTAGCACTTGAATTCATTATATACATCAAATCTACTCACTTGTCCCCATCTTCTCCTGACACGTGACCATCTCATAATCTCTGATACGAAAAAGCTCAGAGAAATATTTTAAAAGCCCACAAAGATTAAAGGACACAGTTAAGATACTGACACTGCCACACTGTTCAAACCAGGTACTCCTGAAAAATTGTGATGATGACATAAACTGAAAAAGGACTCACAACACTCTCATAGCATCTCATAAAGAAATAACCTGCCAAGAGTTTTTAGCAATGTCTCTTGCTGGTTTCTGTTGCCACCTACTATTTCTGTCAACACTTGCAATCAGTTTGTTGAGTGAACCCCTACAGGATGCAGAAACCACTCTTGAAAATGATCAGCCCAGAATTTCCCTCAGTTTTGGGTCCTGCCTTCAGCCCTATGTCCAAGAAACTGACTTCTGTAGCAAAGCACTAAAACAAAGCAAATTTGAACTCATGCAGTACAATGTCTAGGTCGAATATTAGGAAAAATGTTTTCATCAAAAGGGTTGTCAAGCACTGGAAGGGGCTGCCCAGGGAAATCAGGGCTGGATCATGATTCCCTGGAGGTATTTAGAAGATGTGTTAGTGAGGCATTCAGGGACATGGTTCAGTGGTGGGCTTGGCAGTGCTGGGTTAATGCTTGGGCTTGATGATCTTAAAGCTCTTTTGCAACCTTAAATGATTCTAAGATTCCAAAGTGTTGGAACCCTGGAAGCTGAAAATTTTAGGCTTTCTGTGTGTTAAAAGGTGCTGACCCTCAAGCAAGCACCACATTTGACCTGAGGCCTTTGGGACTGGCTCTGAGATTGAGTGACAGCACAGGGGCTGTGGGGGTGTGGTTTGAATGGGGTTGTGTGATCTCTCAGGGTGAAAGAGTCAGATTTAAGATCTTAGTATATAGCAATGTGTGTGAGCCAAGATGGAGGATTTAAGGCTTTGTCTAAGTCCTTCTTTTCACCTTCTTCATGGGTTTAGGTGGTTTTCTGTAACTGGGTGAAAAAGGTCCTCATTGCCAACCTTTAGTGGTCATCATTGGGTCAGAAACATCAATAATAGAGGTGTCATCTCGTTATTGGGTAAATAGTGTTTAAAAGACCTTGGAAAGTTACTAGGGCCCTTTTTGCCTCATTTTTTTTAGCTAGCTAGGTAGAGCTCAGGGCTCATGAGTCTATAAATAGTCTGTGAATAGATAAGAGATAATAAATCACCAAATCCCAACTCAAACTTTTGTTTCCCGTGTATCATTCATCCAGAACAAGAAAAGGAACCAGCCCTGTAGCACCAAAGGTGCCATCACTCCCCCAACCTCTGAGCTCACCCCCAGCCACCTCTCCACCCAAAACAAGAGGGAGGAGGAAAGGCTGCTGCTTGGGATGCTGCAGTTCCTGGCCACTGCTCCTCGAGCTCTCCAGCAGGTGAATGAACCTGCAGGAGAGTGGCAGATGCTGGCTGATGTCTGAGGGGTCCAGCACAGGACCAGCTCCTCAGGGGAAGCCTTTCCAGTCTCATCTGTCACACTGACTTCCAAAAGAGCATTTAGCAGCAGGCACAGATTTGCAGAGCACAACTTCTCACAGCCTCACTGCTGCTTGTGTTCCCATTACCAGCACAGCCACCAGTGGGATGTACCCACAGCACAGGAGGGTGACCTGAAAATGGTGCAATTTTGGCTGGCAAGCAGCATGACCACATTTCTACTCCACAGTGATTTGGCTTCAGGCTGGAGAGTTGGAGTGAGCAGCCAAGACAAACACCAGCAATTTGTAGTTGGTGAGTGCAACAAGGTTCAGGCATTTGCAGGCAACATCACATCTGACAGGCACAGAAAGCAGCACCCCAAGTGGGACTCCAAATCTGCCACACCAACTCTAATTTCCATTAAATCCTGGTGTCAAAGAAGAAGAATATTCTAAGTGCCTTCTCTGCTAGCAGGGGATGAATTTGGGGAGGCACAGGAGCAATAAAACCCACAGCACAGCTAAATGCCTTCTCCCTAGTGCATGCCTGAGCTGTAGGATCACTCTGAGCTTTGTGATGAATGCTGCCTGAAAAATGAGCAGGTGGGAGCTCTCTGCTCAGGAAACTGAGCATTTTCTCTGTAGCTTTAGCAGGAATAAAACCAGTCTGATTTTCAGTTTAGTTGACAGACACACCCACGTGTATGTACATACAATTTCAGATTAATATGTGTAAAATACTTCCACCACTTTATAATATATCCCTTATAATATAATCACTTCATAAATAATCACTTTATGATATAACTTATTTAAACAGCAATTTAGCAAAGAAGTTTAGAGTTTTTGCCACCTTACCATAGAGAGCTTTTGCACTTGTTCTTGAATTCTGCTCCCTCTCTGCCTGTGCAAATGTTGGGGAGCCATAGCCACTGGAAGAAAACATTATTCTGATTATCTTCTGTATATTTATATTTGGCAGGCACTGAAAAAATCCCCCTCCCTTTACACAGGACTGCACATACCTACAGCATTAGTAACAGAGGGAAGGATACTGGATATATTTGTTCCACACCATAAATATGAGGGAGAAAGTTTCACTGCAGGCCTTTCTGAGCTCTCTTTTGTTGCATTAATACAACATCGTGCACGACTGGGGTGTGGTACACAAATCTTAACTCAAGTAACAAACCTCACTGCACAATTGTAATAATGATAATAATAACAACAATAGCAATAATAATAATGATGATGATGATTATGCCAAAGAATTGGGTAAGATTTGGGTTTTTTTTCCCCTGTGTACACAACTATTGATTGTTTTTAACAATTATGACTGCTTTTCATGAAAAAAACTTAAAATGACTGGCATTGTTTCACACAAATGAAAAGGCAGTATGACTACAAGTCTTTCAAGAATGAGAGATATGAGTTCACCTGAAAGGGACAACAATAGGAGAAGCAAAAAAACACCACAGATGTCCTGCTCCATACAGGAACACGTGTTCCTTGGCATCAGGTAAATTCTCATTAGTGCTGTAAGTCTAGTGCCATGCTGCTGACACAGGGATCATCCTCTTATCCCAGGCAATCAACACTTTCAGGCAGCAGTTGCTCAGCTCTGTTGACTGGGAAGCAGTCTGTTCTCACAGGTGGGAGAGGCAGCCTCATCTTTTATGCATAAAAACACATTCACTCAGAGCTAACCTTAAACATCCCAGGCACACAAAGAGCTCTCTGAGTAACACAATAAGGATGTTATGGCTGCAGCAGTTTATTTTCCTGCTCCAGATGAGCCCATGCAGCAGCACAGCCCCCCCTTACACTAACACAAAAATCAGTCAGACAATTTCTGTCTTCGGCTCTCTGGTTTGCAAACCCCTCATTCTCCTACAGAAAATGCCATTTTATCATTCCAATGGCACCTACTAATTACAGCTGCATCCAAAATGAAAGCCTAAAGAAGGAAGTACAACACTGTTTTGTCCATGAAAGGCAAGTCAAAGGTGTAACCTTACTTCATTTGAGGGAAGTAACTTCCATATCCACCGGGAGGGGTGTTTGAGACGTGTCCATTCATCCTCAGCCTCACTCACGGGGAGACACCACCTGCGAAAAGCAACAACAGCACAGGAATTGAAGCCCCCCAAAAGAATATTATATCCCAAAATGAAGCTTTAACACAGGTGCAATACAAACCTAATGGGAAAATCATGGTTGGAATGGGAAGGAAATTGCATCCACAAGCTCAGTTGTTGTTAGCAGTGTCCCAGTGATGCCTCCAAGACCTGCTATGGCACCTCTCCCAGTAGCAATTTGATAGTTATTGCCTCAAATAATTTGTAATTTAGTGGACAAAGCTGTTATTTTTGATACAATGGTCTTTAGGAATGGCTGTAGAAATAAAAGGCTCACCAAACAAAGAGCAACATCTACTGCAAAAGTGAACAAGATGTTCCAAATGGCAACTTTATTACTCAAGCATGCTGGATTTCAACCCTCAATTCTTTTCTTTCAAATGCAACTTTCGAAATGACCTTTGGATACATATCCTATGAAACATATCAGCTGAATTGTTAGAAGGATGCATTATCAAATTAAAACACAATTGTTAGCACAAAAGGAAACGTGGTTAGCTATTTTGGTACTTAAGAAAACTCGGGTTTTTGTTTTTTTTCTTTTTTGTGTTAAGCAGTGCTTGACATCCTGAAAGTCTGGCATGCCAAATGAAACCTTTCCTACACAAGCAGTGCTGAAAAGGCCATGATAAAACAGTTTAAAAAATTCTCCCTTTAATAACATGCCCATTGAAGCTCAAACTAGCTCTGCAAAGTGACTTTCATAACCCTTTCATATTCAAATTCACCACGGGCAAATATTCTTTCATTTACATATATACAGGAATAATATAAATTTGAATATTTCCCTACATTTCAGTCACACCTACAGGACACTCAGAAGCATTTCTGAGATCAAATTTATACCTACAAAAGCTCCATTTCCAAAGTAGGCACAACCTGCTCTGCTTTTTCTAGAGCTGCCTTGCTTATCTCCTGAGGCCCTGAGTCAGCTCAGTGCCCCACATCAACTGTTCTCCTCCTGCTTCACAGAGAAGCAGCAGCTGTTTGACCTGCCAGGACCCACTGAGTGTCCACACCTATTCTGCTGCTTCCTCCTTCCATGCAAAAAGACAACCAAAGCCTGAGCTAAGCCCTAAATCCATCAGTCAGCTCCAGAGACATGCAAGAACAGAGTCTTTATCCCTCAGGAACACCTGGCACCTCCTGCCTCGGATGCAGTTGGCAAAACTAACTGGGACAGGGTGTGTTTGACAAGCCAAGTGAAATCATGTGGAAGGGTGGTGTTGCTTTTAATGGGTTCATACTTGCTAATTTGGCTTAGTGTGTGTGTGTATATATATATATTTAGTTTATTTGATTTTCTGTGAAATCTTTGCTCTTTAGTGACACAAGCACTTTCTGCCCCACAAACACATCACACATCCAAGCCTGCTTGGCTGCTCTGAGACTCTTTTTTTATGGAGTGCAGTCCTCAGCAGCTGTCTCCAATGAATTACCACCCGTGCTGAGTGCTGCTCAATGCATTGGCAATTACAACCCTTGGGCAGCATCCTGAAAGGGTCCCATGACTTGAAAGGACACAACCCCTCATTTTCTCAGCAGAATTTGCCAGCTCACTGTGCACTCCCTGTTCCATTTCAGTGGCTGCCTGGACCAGAGCAGCTCAGAGTGCTCCTCCCCAGCTCAGGCTGAGCTCTCCAGCACTTCCTATCAGCTATTAATTCTTATCATCTGCAACCACACTCAATTTGCTGCCCTGCTTCACAGTTTACCCTGTGATTAGCTTCCAGATCCAAAACACACAAATTATCTCCACTGCTGTTTGGTGTCCCCACTTCACTTTCCATCCACACATTTTTTAAGACAGCACTTATTTAATAATTCTGTCATCATCTTTCATGATTTGTAATCTTTTTCATTTTTAACAATTTCTGCAACTATCTGCCTTTAAGTGAGATCTGGGTGAAAAAAAAAACCCCTTGGTTTAAAACTTTCTCAGAATAATTCCACTGCCCTGACACCTTAATCTGACAAATACTCAGATTGTATTTGTATTCACTCAATTTTATGGAGGTGGTGAAACAGATATTTTAAGTGGAAGGAATGCAATGTATTAGAATGTACTGTATTAGCATTTCAAGCTCCAGCCTTTGAAGTCAGCATGACACACAGAGTTTGAAGGCAGCAAGAAAGCTGAGCAGCAGATTTTCATATTGGGGAAAGAAACCATCTCTCATGACTGAATACCTGCACAACTCCACTGAAAGACAAAAAGCTTCAGAATTACATTTTGAATGAGGAGATACTGAAAATTTGAAGTCAAAAATTTTGACTATTTAAAAAAAAAAGGCAAGCAGCTTGTTCTGCCAAGCAAACACAGAAGTTTTAGTGAGCTGTAGCTGATATGCAAATAGAACAACACTTGCTATTAGAGAGCTGAGTAAAGCCAATAATATTTCCTGTCCCTCATGCAATTTTCCATGCTTTTGAAATGCCAGGACAGCCACCCTGACATGACAATTTCAATGCTATTGCAATTTCATGCAATGCTTCTGTCACTTGGTTCAAGGAACCTCCTGAATGTGACTACAAACAAACCCTTTACCTTAATTATTTATAATTAGTTCAAATAACAGCATTGAAAAAACTGCTTGTGACTCCCCAAAATTATCAGACAATTTGATCTCATTCAACCTAAATGCTTCAGGTAAAAAATTATTTAGGAAAACGCTTTAATTTTTTTTTTTTTAAATTAAGTGCATGACAAAGTAAAGTGAAAAAACACAGAAGGGTAACAGTATGTGCAGGGCTCTTTTATTCCCTTGTACAGCTTTCTCTGCTGTGTTTCTCATCTCAGATGCTCTTTCATCTCTTATAACCAGCCAGTCCTGCAGCAAAAGTCACCCCCTGCACACTGCAAAGCCATTGTCAACCAGGAGTCTATTAATAAACTCCACTTCCTCTTTAATCTTCCCTTTCACCTCAGCCCAGCCTATGCTGGTGTCCTAGACTTCAAAATAAACATCCTTCACAATTAACTGTATGATCCCTCTTCAATTAGGCCTGAGGGATCAACAGTTTACTTGTGAGTATGACCAAAAATGGCCACAACTCAGGATCCTAAAAAAAAACCAACCAAAAATCATGCCTGCTCTGAAAAAGAAATATTTTTAACCAAGAAAGCTAACAAAGGTATCCAGAAGAAGAGAGTAATAAGAAAATAGATACAATAATAACTAATATTATGACAAATATAGTGGTATTTATCCTGAAGTATATTAAAATAATATGTAATTAAAATCAGTAAAAAATAGTTATCAATATTATATTTTGAAAAAGAAAAAAGAATCCTCAAAATATTCTCAACAACAAATTTGATTTATTTCTCCCTTTATTTTTGAAGGGATATTGATAGCAGCTCTGTAAATGATAAGGGTCCAGCCTTTATAACAGAAAAAGCATTTCTGGGGGAGATGTATTTTGGTTCTCCACTGGTCAGCACTCACAGGTGGTAATCCTGCCAGTATAGAACGTGATTTTATCACTCACAAATATTCATCCTTTTAAAAATGCCAAAATACAAAAATACTCTTTGTCTTCCCCCATCTTGCAGCCTCGTGAAAACAATGCAATTTATGTGGCACATCAACAACTCACTTGTCCTGCCAGTATTGAAAGTAGTTTGAAAGTAACAAAACCCCCCAATTTATTAAAAAAAAAAAAAAAACAAACCCAAACCAAAAGACACTTCCTAGAAAGGCAGAGCTGAATCATTAGAGAAAATTAGATATTCTAGAGCCTGGTGCTCTTTTCCACTCATCCTGAAGCGATCAATCCAACCCAGTGGCAGATCTCAAGGTCATATGGAAACCAAGAGAGAAGCAACTTCATGACGTGGGTATTTCAGAAATCATGGAGGAGGCAGGGCTAAGGAAAAAAGGAAGCACAGGAAGGAACAGGAAAGCCAATAATGGCTGGAATTATTCCTGTCTGCTGATTAAGAAAATGTCATTGTTATTGTGTATCCCCCAAAGCCCCCAAAATTCCCCCCCAGGCAGAGCACAGGCTGTAACTCCAGCCTGAACAAAAAGGTAACACCATTCCCTAGAGAACAGAGCAATGTCAGATGAGGACACTCTCCCTCCACCCTTCCCCTTTTTAAAGTATCACGGAAGAACAAAAAAAAAACCAGCAAAGAAAATATCCACGTGCTCAAAGCTCACTGTGCATTCAGTAAAAATGCCTCTTGCTGCTGTCCCACAGCACTGCTGACCTACAGAATGTACAAAAACTGCTCATTTTCTCCATGACTTGCCATTTTTCTCCTCAAACCTCACCCTGCTCTCATCCACACACTCTTTCCCTACTCATGTAAATTTTTAAGCAGCATCTCCTCGTATCTGCCTTGTTCTGACCCGTTACTCCCCCATTTGTATCTTCACTCCAGCCAGAGATTTTCCAAATGGGAAACTCCTGGCAGAAATGCATCCTGTGGATGAAATGCTGCTGCTGCCCTCTGCTTTGGGACTTGTTTCAGAGCACCACCAAGAGCAAACACGAGTTCTGCTGGTTGTTGCACATCTTGCCTCGAGATAAACACCAACATGCACGTGGAGTGCATAAGCTAGTAATGCTTCTGAAATGATCCCTGGGGATTTTCCACCCTCAGTGCACTGCTACCAGAATTGCCCTGAGAAAAACTGCCATCAGTTGAGCTGGCAGCAGCTTTGCTCAGTAGTATTTTCAGTTTCCTGCTAAGCAGGCTGCAGCATCCACAAGCTGGTGGAGGAGATGACAGCAAAAAAAATCCATGCAGAAAATTGAAAGCCAGGCTCTACAAGTGCTGCAGCTTGAACACAAAATAGATGAACCTTATTTCTCACCACTGACTGCTGTCCCCTTTGCCTCTCTCAAGCCACTCTGTATTTATGAGGGGGGTTTTGAAGCTTTCTGAGCTGTGTATACTCCAAGCACAAGCAAACATATTAATAGAACAGCCACAATAAAATGATTCTGAACGTGCTGTTTCCTTCAGGACCTGTCTGCATTCAGAGCAGTTGTCCAGCATGGCCATTAGCATTAATTACACTGCATTTTACTTTATGCAAACCTGCACTTCGTTGCATCCTGGTTTTAGGTTTTAGTGCTGTATTAACTAACTGGGGGTCCCTGCTAAGCAAACCTGGAGGAGGGGAGGAAAGGCCTGGATGTGTCTCCCTCTGCCCTCTCCTGCCTGAAGTTTACTCCTTAAAGAAAGCTGAATTTAACCCCTGAAGATTATTTACCTGTTTGTGTGAGGGGTCACAGGGGGAGAGGCATTTCAAGCAACTAAAGACGGTGACAGGCAAAAAATACAATTGTGTCCAGGCAGGGGACAATGACAAGGCACAAAGAGTGCCCAGGGGGATGTGTAAATGTATTGTAAACGTACTGTAAATGTACTGTAAATATATTCACAGCCTTCTCCACAGTGCAGCAGAGCAGACAAGCTCCATCAATGCTGGTTTTGCCAGTTTCAGAAAGTGTTTTGATTTTCACCCACACTTTATGAAATCTAATACTCTTCTCCCTGAGTCCTTCACTAAGGAGGAGGATACTAAATTCATTAGCAGCATTCCTTTAAGCAGGAGAGTTAGGATAAATTTATTAAGAAAAATTGTTGTCATATTTATCAACCAAAGCAGAAGATTTTAATGTTATCTTCAGAACACTAATTGCTAGCTAAAAGAGAAGATTTCCATTGGAAAAAACTAACAAAAATTGCCCTGGAATCTTTTTCCTACTGTGCTATTTTCCAGGGATTCACTGTTAAAAAATATTGTAACAACACAATTGAGATAGCTATCTTTTATTTTGAGAAAGGGGAGAAATCTGAAGAGCAACAGGAAGAGCTGAATGAATAAACTTCAGATAGATCATGTTCACAGACTTCACCCTTATTATTGCCACACTAATAAACACCCTGCTTGAAAACAGGTCCTTATTCTGGCATGGCAACCTATTTCCATCCCTTTCACTCAGGTCTGGGACATGATTTGTAATGAACCATATAGAAAGAAAATAAAACAGCCTGACAGAAACAAAAGCTTCAAAGACTCAAAATCCCCATTGCAACAAAGGGATGTTAATAAATACGCCAAGCACTGAAGCCACCACTCACTGCTATTTTTAATTAGAGAATTAACCACCTCATCTAAAGCAACGTGAGTATTAATTACCAAGATCAAGATCATTATGTGGTCCTTGCAGAATGTATCACCACAGCTGGAATATCTTGTATGAAAGAAGAAAGAAAGGATAAAAAAAAAAACAACCCAAAAATGCAAGCACAAAACCTTCCAGACATCCAGGGCAGTCTAAAGAGGAAGGAGTCCATGGCAGATGAAGGGATTTGTAGAGGAAAGTAGAAAAAGGGGATTATAATGTACTATAAAAATCAGTTTTTTTGGTGAGTCTGTGTTGAGCAGTGAGCTGGCAAAAGATACTATTTTTACCCATAAATCCCAATTCCAACGTGGCCACAAGGACACACTCAGCATCTCCACTTGAAGAGAGATGCTCAAAAACTTGTCCTGCTTTGGGGTTTTGGTGGGTTTGTTGTTTGTGGGGTTTTTGGTTTGTTTCTTTCTTTAATTTTAATTATTTTAATAAAACCAAAACTGCCTTGAAACAAGTGACTGGTGAATTCTGCTGACCCAGCATAGAAACCACAGCTGTATTTCCCTTCTTCATACTCCCTTTTTTTTTCCCCTTATTTCCTTTTTTTCTTTAATACATCACACTTCAAATGAGATCATTAGATTTCAAAAGAGGGCACTCCAGACACTAATTTAAAAGTCAGTTTGCAGTGTACAGCCATCTTTAAAGCCATCACTTTAGAAATGGCAACTTCTAAAAACTTATATAAAAGTATATAAAGGTTAGTAAGATAATGCACTTAGGTGTTGTTTTAGATAAAGTCTTCCTCTCATTCTAGCCAAAAATTGAAAGAACTTCCAACACAGCTAAAAAACTGTGGCAAGGTGCCTAAATAAAACTGGTTTAACCATCTATCCATATTTATTGGCCAGTTAATGGCTGTGCCATGACACAGGGACAATATTAAATCTGGCGTGGCACAGCTCATGACAAAAGCTGAACTGAAGCCATATAATGACACACTCCAACCAGACTGTAAAAATTCACATGAAGAAGAAGGAGGGGAAGAAAAAGACAGGAACACTCCTCAATACCTCTCTAATTTGGCTTAATAGATTTAAAAAAAAATTTAAAGGCGGTTTCTGTGCAGTTCAGTGAAAACAAAAAGGGCTCAACAGAGAAAAATTAAAATTTTCCCTGGAAAAAAATATTTTTCCCAGTGCATATTTTTCAGAGAAAGCAAAATAATTGTGTTTTTTGACTGTATTAAGCTGAATATCCCAGTTGGTCCAGCAATGGTGTTATGGGTTCTGTGGGTTAATAAAGGTGAACAAATAGGTACAATTGAAAAGTTATTGATCAGTCAATAACAAATCAGCTGAGCATAAGGCTAAGCTCAACAGCAAATCTAAAAGTTTTTATATTAAACTTAATAAATAAACACATATTATTCTAATGATGCTGACTAACTCTTCAAACTTCCCCAAGTCAAATAATGTGCAAACAAGGTTTCACAAGACTGATATGCAAAACCTCATGACTTCAGGTAACACAATCTAAACCAAACAACACCAATAAAAATTTTGGGGATTAAACAAGTTTTTAACACCAGAAAAGTCAGCAGAGCAGACATATTCTCAGAGGTAATTTAAATTATTCCCTTAATATTATCAATGTACTTGCAATGTCATATGTATATGAAAATACTAAATTAACGTGTGATTCCTGGAAAGTATTTGAGTTAATCCCAAATCTAGTCAGCAAGCCTCCTGAAAGGACCTGGCTTCCACTTGTCATACGCACATAAAGCACAGAGGAAACAAAATTTGCTCTCCAAGACATGTGGTTGTGAAGCTGCAGTGAATAGCAGCAACAATGGCAACAGCTGAGAGTGAAACCTCTGCCCTGCTCCAGCACAGAGGTTTGGCTGGACATTTTCAGCCAAAAAAAAACCAAACCTGCCCTGTGTTACAGTAATCTTCATTTTTTTTCCAACTCTGGGGCCTACAGAAACTACTTTGTCTCGAATCCACAGGGCAAACTGCTGCTTCTGATGCCAACTACCTGTTGTATTTTTCATTACTAGGAGGAGACACCATGAGAAGGGGCCTGGACACACAGTGCCCACATGGTAACAACACATCCATAGAGACTCTAGAAACGGGGCAGAAGAGAGAAAAGGCAGGGAGAGCCAATTAATTTTTAAATGAAATTGGAGGATAAGTTGCCCTATAAGCTATTTTAAACCCTAGCAGCAGCAGCAGCAGCCACCGACTTTTACAAGCAACAAATTGGTTCAATTTTCCCATCTATAAAAAAAAATAAAGAACCCATAACACCATCACCTGACCAACTGAGATATTCAACTTAATACAGTCAAAAAAGACAATTATTTTGCTTTCACTGAAAAAACATGCACTGGGAAAAATATTTTTCAGGGGAACATTACTTTTCATTTTTCTCCTTTCTATTTGAAATTCCTCCTTGACACCAAAACACAAAACTGTTTCCTACCCCAGGGCAGAATGAAGCAGAGATATGAGAAGAGCTGTGTGACTTGTCTGCTTGCACAGAAGAGTAAAGTCAAGCAGCCTCTATCCCACAGCATTTCCTTGATGGTTTTTCCTTCTGAAACAATAAACTTCAAGGACAGCTCCCCACTCACCTGAGGTTAAGAACAGGCACATGCCTGTGTGGGAGGATGCGTGACCTTGGTCTGTGCAGCTCTCAGCACTTCCAGACACCCAATAACTCACCTGGAGAGGTTTGTTGGGGTCACCAGAAAACCTGAGCATCAATTTTTTTTTTTTTTCCTGTTTTCATAAGGAATACATTGCAATTCAGCAAGTAAACACAACACCTCAAACATCTGGGCACGAGCGGTCGGCGCCAGTCGGGGCCGCGATTGTTCAGCACAAAGTGAGTGGGGTGTGACAGAGCTCCCCGGGCTCAGGTCACAGCTGGCTGAAGTCACACCCTGCCCACAGCATTTACAGGGCACTGATGTAACTCAGCCATTGCTTCCTGGAAGAAAATAGGCTGAACAACAGCAGATCCCACGGTTTGTGGGAAGAAAATAGATTTAAGCTGTTCCGTGTCTCTGGTTTTCTAGCTGCAGTTCTTTATGCTTCACTGTACAGATACAATTTTCTCATCCATTAACCTGGGCCAAGCCCTTCCTCTATGTGCATTTCCATTCCAGGAACACATATTCAGCAAATGTCTTTTTTTTTGAGGTTTTGTTTTAAATTACCTGAATCAAAGACATAAATGTGATTCTTTTCCATCTCAATTCACAGATTCACATTTTCACATTTCACGTTGCCCAGGCTTGGCAAGTTTACAACCTTGGCTTTCAGAAGTAAAAGTACATATACTTAAAAAAAGTTTAATGCCTTTATAATCACATATTTGGTTTCCAGCAACATCCAGTGATTAAGGATGACAGAATTAGAAACCTTTATAAAAGATAAATCATCATCATCACAAAATGGTTTTTGCTGCAATTCCCTCAAATGAGTTTGAATTTCACAAGAAAAAATTCCCACCAGGAATTTGTCATTGATGGTTACCAAGCCAAATTTAACAAACTGTCACTAGAAAGGGAATCTGAAATGCTACAACAGTTATTTTATTGCAATTTGCTCATTCATTCAATTGAAAACATTTGCTGAGGCATTTTTAATGTCAAATTTTCTTAAAACTAATGTCAGAGGGTGACAGAAGCCCAAGACACCTTGTCCCCAGGAAACCTCAGTGGAGCTACACTTTTTGGAAAGCTCCCACAGGTTTTGAAGGAAGATAATTTTCAAAAATCTTTCAGAACATGAATTTGTTGTTCTTCAACTGGTTCTTTTATTAGAAATAAATGTGTGTGAAATAAGTGAGGGTGGGAAGGTGGAAAGGAGAAAGGGAAGGAGCTGAAAAGCCACATGAGGAAATGCTTTTTGATCCTTTCCTGGCTGGAGGAGTGGCAGGTGAGACTGGGGAAATTTGACTGTACCATTCACTTCCAACCTCTACAGGAATTGTTCTAGACATGATTCTTGTGATCTCACACATCACTTAAGAAGCACTCACCTAAAACCTTCCTTCAGGTCACCCTCTTATGGGCCTCAGAATGTTAAATAATTGGGTTTTTATGTTTCAAGTTGACCCATCAATTCATGGGGATCTTCCAAAAAGACCCTCACTAGAGACCCTGCTGCCCCAGGATGCTGCCAGATTTCCAAAAGCAACGACACGACAACAAGGTGAGCTCCAGCTCCAGCTGGAATCAGGAGAATAACCTCAGAGCAATGAATGTTATCTTAAAAACTGCTTTCCATAACACCCTTCTCCTCCTGGCTACACCCATGTGGCTAGAAAACATCAGAGACCTGCAAGAAATGCTGGAGGGGAGGGATCCATGGAAAAATTTTTGAGGGACATAGCTACAAACAATATAATCAGAGCTTCCTCCCACATTGTAGGCAACTAAAAAATGATGCTGTTTACTATAAAACTGTACCAGCTCCTCAGCAATGAGTAAATTTTGCTTACAGTGCTCTGAGTTGCCCAAACTAGAATACATTTTCTATTCTGTGAGATTGAAAAGTGTATTTTTCCCTCTTCCAGAAGGCACACTAGATAAACTTTAAACTCGTAGCCAGTTTCAAAGGAAAAATATTTTTCCTACACAAAGCCTCTATTCAGTGTCCCTGTTTTTACTACAGTAAGAAAAATAGCTGTGCCCTGGGTAATTTGTTCATGTATGCCAATAAAAGCACATTGGACTGGAGCCAGCACTTCCAGCAAGCTCCCAAAGACTTCTGAAGTCCTGTGAAAAGCAGAACTTTTCTTTCTCTGCTTATCCTTTTTTCTATTTGCCATTCCCAGAACTTTGTACTTGTTTCCATTACATTTGCCTTTATGCTACTGTGAGAAGACTGAAAGAAAAAAAATAAGACTAAAGAATAAACCCAAAGCTTTTAAAGAAGTCCTTGTATGAAAAAGAGCTTTCAGATATCTCCATAAAATGTTTCAAATGTTAAGCATGTACTGTTTTGAACTCCATGCTATTTAAAAATTATGAATGAGGCTAAAGTAGGTATGTTTCTTGTCTAAAATGTGAATAAAGAATCAAGGAGCATACTGACATAAATACTTAGATTTCTATGCTTTCAGGAAGGAATCTCATCAAGAAACTTGCTGCTAAACTAAGGCATGTCTGTGACAGAGCCAGGGTAAAAAAGAGCTTGGACCAAATTATTGGGAAGTTATTCAGAACAAAGCAATTGCCTGTTCATATGTGCTTCCCCAAAAGTCAGTGTTTTTTGAAACAGCTTCCAAAACAATCACAGAAATGGGGCTGAAAAGGAAGGAAGTCATCTCACAGCCTTAAGGCAGGAGCAACTGTGCCAAGGTAATTCCCAAAAAGTAGCACTTCCCAACCTCTTCCTTGGGCCTCTAGCAAGGGAGGCCATCAACCAAGCCTGGGGAAGCCCAGGGTCTCATTGGCCTTGTTCTGAAAAAGTTCTCAATAAATAATCTCAATCCACGTTGCAGTTTAAGCTCACTTGACACTGCTTCTATCAGAGCCAAAAAATTCACTAGATATTTAGTTTTAGAGGAAAAAAAAAAAGGTAACAACATGCATCAAATCAGTGTTAAACATTTATAATCCTGGAGTGTTACACCAGGCTTATAAAAATATCCTATTCCTCTGATCAAGAGCAGTTGGCTTGCTGATACATCCTCTCTCTTCTAGGATTTATCCCTCATATCAGCACTGCAATAGGCCCACAAGGATGTCATCTCATGCATATATCTCATTTGTTTTTCCAGCTAGGCAATCCAAAGAAAGCAGATGTCAACTTCTACTTTCCCTCGGGAGCCCACGAGGCAAGTTTCAGGGGGAACAATATTGCAGTTACTTCATCTATATATTATCTTTCATTATCTCAGTGTTTTTCTAAGCCATATCCCTTTGCTTCTTGAACTTTGCATAACCTCTACTCTTTCCTCATATTGTTTAATGCAGCCTTATGCTTTTCTCCTCCTTTTCCTTTTTTTCATACACATCTCACAGCAGACTGTCTGGAAAAAAAAGTTATTCAAGAAAAAATAATTCAAGTGTAGACTCAAAAATAGTTCCTGACATTTCCCAAAGTCTTTAATATGGGCACTCAGCTTGCCATCCATCCTATGACTGTCCTTCATCTCCTCTCTGATAAGGTTGGAGGATCACTGAGAAAATTAACACTGCCAATTATAAATACTGTCTTTCCCAACAGAGACTCAAAAGAATTAGGGTTTGTTTGGAGTTTTTTGGTGGTAATTTACATTTCCCAGCTACTGCATTTAACTTTCTGAAAACTCCTTCACAGACAGGTTTAGGTGAAATGGCAGAAGCAATTACTGCTCTAATTGGCCATGACCTCTTTCTGCCTTTCCACGGATGCAAAAACCTTGACGTAGAATTCTCAATGCCTTTGTAGGTGCCAGTGTGAAATCCAGGGAAGAGGAGCGAGCTGCAACTTGCAGCAGTTGAGGTTATGGCCCAAATAAGGTCCAGCACAAAGATAAGGTATTTTAGTAGGATAGCAGGGAGGTTTGTCCCACCTTTCTCCACCCACAAAGAGCTTAAACAGTCCCCAGAATGCCCACATTTGTGGCCTGACTCTGGGTCACACTGAGCCACCTCCTCTGATGCCTTGAGAGGCTCCCTGGGACAGAGGCTACAGAGTTAAAGGAATAAAGCAGGTATTTATTGAAAGTCCTTCAAAGGACACACCTTGGGCAGTACAAGAGCCTGGCCATGGCTCCACCCAAGAGGGACAATGGGTCATGAGTTTTCACACTTTTATAAGTTTGTTCCATTTCCATATTGGGGTTAATTGTCCAATGACAGCTTCAGGTGATGAAGTCCCAATCTCCCAGATTGCTCTCCTCAATTCCCTGTTGTCTGTACTTTTGGGGCCTGAAGCTGCAATGGAGTCCTTGGTTCTGGAGCTGGAAAAGGATTGTTTTGTCTGTCTGAACTGTGAGGAGAGATCGCTAACACTTTTTATGAGGTTCAGAGTGACACAGCAATGCAGTACAGAATCTGGAAAATATGACATCTATAACTGAAGGCATCACCTCCAGGAATGGCCCCATGGGCCAACCTTGTCACCCACTGCAGGGATGCTCTGGCTGTTTCCTCATCAGCCACACAGGAGGGCTGGTGGGAGCCAAGCCACAACCTGGGACGTGCCATTGTGTGCTGGGAACAGAGCAGTCACCAAATCACTCCCTGGCCCTGCCCAAGGTCAATACTTCTCCCCAAAGGCATCTGCACAATTAATATCTAGTCAGGCTGGCCAAGCCACCTTCATGCCCTTTGCTGAAGGGAAAACAGCACAGCTGCAGTCCAGAGCACTGAAGGTGACATTTAGGCAAGCTACACATCAAAAAGATTTGCTTCCTTTGCCATTACTCAGCTTTGTGACTCAGTTCTTTACAGCACAGGAACATCTCAGCCAGTGCCAGGCTCTCAGGTGATGTTAATGGGAGATATTCCCATCTGTTTTCTCTGAATGAAGTAAGATCACAGCTCTAATCACACTGGTAGGTCAAGATTTACAGAAATGAGAAAGTGAGAAAGCCATTGGATTCAGCCCTTCTCCTGCTACAAGACCATCCTCCTAAGAACAAGCTTTCAAATTTTACTGCTGGAGCACTGCCTCTTGAAAATCTGAACAACCAAACAAAAAAAAAAAAAAAAGCAGGTGAGACACAGAATTTCTTCTGCCAGTAGAAACGCAGTGCTGAGGGCACAGCAGCACTGCCCTTCCCCTCCTGTCACATTTGCACAGCAATTCTGTCACCCAAGAGTTCCTCTGGGACTCACCCCTGGATTCTCACACCCAGCTAAAACCAAGGACAGCTTTCAGCTGACAGTTTTGATCCCTGCCAAAACTCATGCTTATTTGGAATATACTATAGATGTAGTATAATGAGAGCTTATTATCTCAGGATGGGGAGAAAACTCACACAGCTTTAGGTTCCAAAAAGGGCACTTGTGGTCAGTAGTCTCAAATATCCTTATTGTTCCTGAAAGGTCAAGCCCTGTTGGCCCCGACTTCCTCACTGGCTCCTTCCCCAGGGAAGGGCATGTATAGCTCTTTTTAGGAAAGTTCCCAGATTATTTGAATGCTTCTGCTCGAAACATAACAGAAAACCATCGATTTTTGTAAGGGAGGGGATTACTACAAGCAGGGAAATCCCAACAGATGTCCCAACATTTTTTCCTGCTGCCCAGATCGACCAGGGGCTCCAGTGCAGCTCTCTCCTGCCAAATTTTAGCATTACTTAGCAGATGGGCTGCTTCTCACTGTGCTCAGGGCTTTCCCCTCCCTGCCACTGGATAGTTTCACACCAGAAGCACAGGCACTGCTTTCCCAGGCTTCACCCCTGCACCAGCAGCAGGGTGCTCCCTCTCTTGCTCAGGCTCGCACCTCTTGGTGCAGTCTGGAAGCTCAAGAGATGCTAAACATCCCCTTCCCATTTCTGAGCAGAAGAGGTACTGCAGCCCTAGCACAGCGAGCAGACAGCTCTGGCAGGTGACAAGAAGGACAAAGTGTTTGGGTGGCATGAAGCCACTGGTTCTCCTTACAAATTTGGGGCCTATATTGCCCAGCACCCTCCAGTAATGAAATGTTCACACAAAGAACTGCAGCAGCTGGCACTTGCTCTTAGTGGTTAACAAACAAGACTTTAACCACTTCAAATTCTCCTGAGTGCACAAATTAGCAAATCTTCTCTAATGATGGAGATGACACCCTCTTGGACTGCTCCTGAAATGGAAATATGTAAACTGTGATGTCATGTAATTTGCATTTCCCTAATAGTAGGCTGCTCTTATCTAGTGTTCCTTTCCTTCTCATGTTTTAGTGTCCTCCAGGGGGATATTATACAAGATGATAATACACAGAAGACTAGCCACATGCAAAAAAAACGAATACCAAACTGACCACAAATGCTTTTCCAGAGATTTCCAAACCTGTCTGAGTGGAGGCAGGGAGTGGAAGAACTCTCTCACTCTGACTCACACTGTTGGCCTGACCATGAGAGGGTTTGTTACTCAGAAATGGCATTTGGACATCCCCTCCTGCCCAGGAGCAAACTGCAGCACAGGGAGGAAGCATCCACAGCTCCAGATTCATGGAAGAAAAAAAGATTGCACAAAACTTGAGGAGTCTGGGATCCCTGTTTCTAGCCACAAGGGTAACAAAGGAAATTGTGAGCAGTATAATGACTTTTTTGGTGTGTTTTTGAATTATCCAGAGGGAACTGGATCTCTACAATATATTTGGCTACTGTCCACATCCCACGGAGTTTGAGTCAGCTGTGCTGTTCTCTCACAAACATGAATAAGGATAGGAAGAAAACCTTGCTCCCACTTTACTTTTCCTTCATGTTTTTAACTCCCTGATGAATTTTAATCCCCATTCTATGTTGCACATAGAAAACAGGCACTTGAAAAGTGATTGCAAATACGAGAAGTACTTGGAGCAACAGGTCTACATTTAAAATCAAATTACAAAAGCAGAAAAAGAAGTCCAGAGGTTTCTGCAGAAGTAACAGAACCCTGTCAGAAGATGGAAACGACTTTTAAGAACTATTTGGAAGGGTGAAGTCACAACAGTGACTTTATTGAGTATGGAACTGCCTGGACACTGAAAACGTTACTGAGCACAGATAATTAGTACAAGTCAACCATGAGATAAGCTAACGACATGGATAAGAAGGGAATGAAAAACCTCTAAAAGAGCATCATGAGATGTAGACCAGTCCCTCTCCAAAGAAAAGCTACAGTTTCCCTTTTCTTTTCCTTTTTTTCAGAGGTTTTCAGGGGGAGGGGTTGACAGAACCACGGAAAAAAAAAATGCCCAGCTTCCCTTTGTCTCTCTAAAATGCTGGTTTTGAAAAATCCAAAGTCCTGAAAATCAAGGCTCTCCCATGCACCTGGATGATTCTCAGAAGAAAAGGTAATATTTGGGTGTGCAGTAGTGCACTCAGCTGGATGTTTTTGCCATCTTTAACACTCACTTCTAAATGCCTTATTCAGTGATTTATTTCACCACAATGTGCTCGCAGGACCAAACCCCACAGTTTGATTTGAGCATTGCTGTTCACAGATCAAACTACTCAGGATACCCAGAATATAAATTAGCCTTTCCTGGCTAAAAAACCCTAAACCATGAGCGACAACTGGCATTTTTTGAATTGCCCAAACTAGGAAAAAAAAAAAAAACACACACACACAAAAAAAAATCAACCTGAAAAAAAACCTTCAAAAAAACCCAAACCTAACAAACAAAAAACCAAACCAACCAAAAATCCCCACCAAAATTAGAAACAGTATTTAATCTTTTCAGAAATTTACAAACATCTACTTTATCGGCTAATATTGAAAAAATATTGAAAAATTACATCTTTTCCTGTTTACTTCACTCTCCCTTTTGTTTGGATATGAAGTAAAAGAAACCTCAATTTCCAGTATCAGGTTAGTCAAGAAAAAAAGTCAGATGCCCAAAGCTCACAGTTTGATAAACCTGAAAAAGAAGCAGGAAATCAATGAGCTTGAGAGCCTGCTCCTGTCTGGAATTACCAGGTGAAGTTGGAATTAACCCATGGCTGTTCTGCAGTTACATCACATTTGGGTTTTTGACTGCACAGCATTTATTATCTCATGGCCATAAAAGTAAAAAAGGTGTGCATAGCTTTTAATTTTTGGGGTGTTTTTCGACCATGCTACATGACCACAGTATCTGGGAAAGAAATTAAAAGTGAACTGTTAGAAAATTACAGCTAAAGCCAGCCTGGGTTGAGTGAGTGTTCCACAGATGTAAAGCTTAATTATTTACAGTTTACATCCTAAGAGACCAGGTCCCAAGGTCACTTATTACCAAGAACAAACATAAATCACTGGTTTCTATTTCTGTAGTGCAATCACCAGCACTCAGTAAGGGCTGTGAGGTAAGAAGAGAGATCCACCCTTAAATAACACAATGGGACAGACTTCATGAGTGAGAAACATGACAGAGGGTAAATATATCTGCTCAAAAAGTGGGGAAGAACGGGAAGAGCACACATCCCATGAGCCAAGCAAACACAAGGGCTTCAGAAACAATACACCTGGGAGCAGGCACAGCAATAAGGGCTGGCAGCAGCTTTTAGACCAACAAAACAACCCCCAGAACTGGGAAGGATCTTGGCCACAGGTGGTCAGTGCAGAAGGACCTCTATGCCACAGGAACCAAAAAAGAAGATGGTTATACTCTACAGCTTGGACTAGATGTCATCCCAGGCACCTCCACACTTGCATCTTTATTGCAGCAACCATCATGGCCCTAAAGGGAACTCTGTACACAGTAAGCATGGCATGGGGCCAGCATAAACTCCCAAGGGTGATGGTGGCTGGAATAACTTGCAAAGAGGATTCTGCAAACAAAAAAACAACCCAGGCGATTTGGGAGGCTGGAACTTTGCAGCATGCTTATTAATCATGCAAGCCAGAAGAGCAAAATTTTCAGTACCTGCCTTCTGAAAATAAAGGCAGCTTCAGGGATCTAAGATTGAAGATGGCAGGATATAAAACATGCACTGATTCCTGTGCTGATCTGACATTCAAGCAGGTATTGGTACCATTTAAGACCATTTATTGTTCCAAAAGCATATGATTCTTCTTCTAATTCAAGGAAAAAAATGCTACACTATGCACAAGGAGTTAAAGTACTTTGGAGCACAAATCTCCAGCTGTAGAATTACCAACTTTGGGAGGGCAGATATCATTACAGCTGAGCAATGCTGTTTATACTTGTGTGAATGCTTGCAGTAGCAAACAAATGCTTAGTTATATGAGGAATGAAAGTTCAATGATTCAGTAATGTAGCAAGTCATCTGCAAAATTAATATATACAAATGCATCACTAATAAAACCTATTGTTGCAGAAAGTTTTATTTTGGTGAATAACTGGGATTGCCCTGCTGTTACTGAGCTGTTTTCAAATGGGTATAAATGAATAAAAGCGTGTTAATAACCTTTCAGAGGTGGAAAAAATCTACAAGTTAATCCTTCTTTTATAAGCTGATTACTCTGCCAGTTGTGTAGCCTTGGTAGTAAACATTTCATTTCTAGCTCTCTTTTAATGAGAGTTAAGGCTAAGAATTTTAAACAACACTCATAAAAAAAATATATGTCACACCTTTATTTCTGTGACCTATCAATTAGATAGTGGATTATCAAGACCAGCCAATATTTGAATACCAGCCTATGCAAATATGCTGAGTTGCAAAAGAGAGATACACGTTTGACTCTTCTCTATTTTTTAGCCCGTGAATCACCTTTTGTTTCTGAATTCTGAGCTCACCAGTTCTTTTATTGCACCATTTTCTCCTTATCTGTACTATGTTTAAATAGCAGTATAAATTACAGAATAATTTAAGTTGAGAGTGAACTCTGGAGGTCATCTGATCAAAACAAGACTAACCTGGAAGTTACCAAGATAGAACTCATAATCATGTACAGTAATCACAATGACTTCTCAAGCCACCAGAAATACAGCACCAACAGCTCCTGACCAGGAGTAAAATAAATTCTCCCATTCTGGTCCCATGCTTATGTCCTGTTACATCTGAATGGGATCAAGAACACAAGTGGAAGTCTGGGCAGGAGCACAGCTGCCAACCTGGGACCCAAAAGCAGCTCAGCAGCACTTTAAGAAACATGGAGCTGAGACAACCAGGCCAAGGAGGAGGCAGCATGGCAAGGACAGAAAGCTGCCAGAACCCAGAGGAGCAAGGAGGACAGCCAGGTGGGTGGAAAGCAGCAGAGCATTTCTCTGGAAGAAGGAAGAACAGCTCAAGTGGTAACCCATGGAGAGGTTCCTGAAACCCATTGAGCATGGCTTGCATGGTCCCTGGTTTTGTGGTTTAGTTCCAGATGACAACCAGGTACCACACAGAGCTGCTCAGTGCCTCCCTCCCTGCCCCTGGTGGGATGGGGANTAATGAAAAGTTAAGAGACAAAGAACTAAAACTCAAGAAAGACAAGAGTTGCACAATGCAATTGCTCACCCAGTGCTGACAGATGCTCAGCCAGTCCCCAGCAGCCATGGGCACCTCCCAGCCAGCTCCCCACAGTTTATATCCTGGCCATGACGTTCTGTGCTAGGGAATATCCCTTTGGCCAGCTCGGGTCAGCTGCCCTGGCCACGGTCCCTCCCAGCCTCTGGTGCCTCTCCTGGCTGGCAGAGCATGAGACACTGCAAAGTCCTTGACTCAGGGCGAGCACTACTCAGCAACAGCCAAAATATCAGTGTGTTATCAACATTATTCTCAACCCAGCTCTGAAACACAGCTCTGTGCTGGCTGCTAGGAGGAAAAGGAGCTCCCTCCCAGCCCAAACCAGGACACCTGGTGACCCAGAGATCTCACTGCAGGAAGACACATCTGTATTTGAGCAGCCTTGCTGCAGCTGTTTATACATTCCCCTGCACCGAGGCCTCACTCTGGGGCCACGGGGAGAAGAGTGATTGAGTTACAGAGCAGAGAATTAACATTTCCTACCCAGCACAGACAATCTGTCAAGCTGTGAACTGATAGAATTGCTTGGCATTAGCATAATTCATATACACATACATGCAGATCTAAATAAAAGCTGAAGCACCTCAGTGTGCCCAAATCAGTCTGATTGTGCCTCTTTGGGTTTGACACACACCTCCAGGCTACAATGAGGAGCTGTGCCAAGTGCAACAGGCTGTACATTACTGAATGGTTTGGCCATCCCACAGTGCAGTTTGCCGTGGCTCCCACGCGCAGAAGCAAACCCTATAAAGTTCACAAGCTTGAAAATGGTCACTTAAGGCTTAAATAAGCCTTACAAGGTGTGTCCAAAAGAGAGGAGCAAATTTTGCTGTTCACACTTTGACCATACTGGAAAATTGAGTAACTGCTTCTCTACCAGCAACAGCAATAACAAGAATGTTCTGAACAAATTCCAGGTACTTGAACAAATCACAGTTCTTGAAATGACCCACTGCTCAAAATCCCTTGAGGTTGTAGTGGTTCCTGGCAAACTGAAAGCATTTTTCCTTCCACGCTTCCTCTCTGAGTGACCCTGGTGGTGGGAGGAGGTCATAGTAGATGAGAAAAGAGTCTTTAAAAAACATTATTTGATTTTAAGTACAAAACTCACATTTTGAAGACAAAGCCAACTTTAAAACATTTAAGTCTTGCATCTTAAAAGAAGTTGCAGTAGTTCCAAGAACAACTATTTCAGACTCCCTGGCCCCCCAAACAATCCCTTCCTGCAAGTCAACAGCATCAACAACCTCAAAAACATCAAACTACTGAAACAAACAAAGAAACCAAGTCACAAAAGGGAAGGGGGAAGGAAAGGGATGAGGGGATCACTTCTACATTCACATACCCCTCACTTCATGGTGCATATTGCACACTGACATAAACCACTTCAAGCTTCTGCAGATCACTTAGGATTTGCTTTATTTGTATTTTTGCTCTTTCCCAGTCTCTTTTTAAATATCCTGTCCTCCAAGAAGCAAAAATTGTCAATAGTATGGAAGTGAGTTCTCCATACCCTGGAGAGGTGAGTTACAAACTTCTGCACTGTCAGGTCTCATCATTCTTTTCTTTTTTAACAGACAAGCACCCCTACCTTTACATTGACTCCTTCACCATTAAGAGAAACAATCTCAAATTCATTTTAGGCAAAAGCCACATGTGCCATCTCGACTTGGGGTGTCTCAAAATGAGAAGCTGGGCCAGAAGCCACAGAATATGCACTGAATAAAGGAACAGTTGCCCAACACACTGCAATCCCAGTACTCAAGAGTGGCTGCAGCAGCCTCCCAGGACAACCTCTGCATCAACCCACGCCCACCTCAACTCCCCTCATTACTCCTGAACCTGTTTCTCCCTCTGTCTGCCCCCACAGCTATCCTCCTGTTAAAACATGGATTTAGAAACTGGTAGCAATTATTCTTTCCAGCAATCAACCTCAAATCCCCGACCTCTTACAGCATCCAGTGAAAATATTACTCCAATGTAATTAATTCCCTCTTATTTCCTCTTCCCTTCATAACTCACTGCCTGTTTACAGCTAAGTTGCATCTTCTCACGTGCTTGCCAACACTTCCATAACAGCCTTCTTGTACCTATGGCCACTGGCTAAATGATAAAAACAAAGCCAAGAAAATCTGCATGTTGAAAAATATAGCAAAGCTAGGAATAAATGAAGTGTCTGAAAACCTTCTGCTGTGCTCCAGCTTGCTTCACTTCTAAGCAGGCTGATGGGTATTTTACCACAGGTACTTAATCAACAGCTCTAGGGTGGCATAAAGGTGACTTAAACAGAAAGCTTCTTTGAAGCTGTCTGATAAATATTGAACTAATGGAGGAAATAAAGCAAGTAACTCCTAAAAGCAGGCTTGAAGCACTTTTCCCGGATGCTGATTCTCCTCTAATAGGTTTCTACTTTTCTCCTGGAAGAGTACCAATCTCCCAAATAAATAAAGTAAATGCTTTGAGAGTAAAGTCAGTAGTTTTGGCCTGATAAATAGCAACATAAAAGTGGCACCTTTGCACTCAGCAGATCTGCCTCTGGTGTGCAGTCAGGAGTGATTGCTGCTGACTGGGGAGATAAACAAGGCTCTGCTGCTTTCATGCTTGTGTGAGACAGGATATCAGGGCTATCTTTGTGCAGCAAGCTGAATGCTGGTGTCTTCCATAAAAAGCCAAGTTCCCCATTAATTTTCAATTACATCTCTGGGCACTTCTTGCTGCACCAGTCAGTAGCAGGTAATGGGATACAGAGAGAGTATCAGGGCACGCCTCGCTCTGCGCGGGCTTTATGATGCGAAAACGCTCAGGAAGGGAGATGGCTCTGCCAGATTGGGAAGTGCTTCATTCAGAGCCTAACAGAAATTCCTGCCTCCTAAAGCTGCTTTTAAACAAGCACTTTCCACATTCAGGAGCTGCAGTTTCTCTTTGCAGAATGCTGTGATGAAATCAAACAAACAAACAAATCGGTGAGTTGGCATAAAAGATTTATCAGGCAATTTGCACTGCCAATGTTCAATGTCAAGTGTGGAGGCTGCAGGTATAGTACATAAAATAAACAAAATTTGTACATGTGCATGAACACCATGAACACTCATCGTCTCAAGGAAGGGCATAGGCCAGAAAAACCTATTTGAGTTTATCATGCTACCATAATATGACTAAATTTTAATTTACAGGAGTGGTCGGTAAGTGATGGAAAAGAGGCAAATTCTCAGCATTCAAGCTTGCAAACCTTTTAGAAACTATTAGGAAAGATATGCTTCAAAGTGAGGGTCTAAAATATTTTGGAGTGTATTTTCACAGTACTTAAACAGTAGTAGTGTCTGCTCTTTAGAACTTCAAAGTCATAGAGATAAGGATGCTTCTGAAAGAAGAAACAGGTAAGAAAAGACCTGCTCTCTGAGCTGCCCAGGACTCATAGGAAAATACAACATCACAGGTTTTTTTATCATTATCTGACTTGAAGCTCCTGAAAACTGACTACTTCTCTTGAATCAAATACAGCATACATCATATTTCCATCCTGAAGTGCTGGAATCTCCCTTAGCATCTCAGTTAGAACGATGTAAGATGTTGCTGCATGTCACACTGGCCTTCTTTTCACAAAGTTCTGGCAAAAGTCGTTATAGCAAGCCTGAAAATTCTCAAAAAGAAGCTGAGCAGCATTTCTCTCTTCTAGCTCAGAAGTTCTGCCTCAGTGAAGCAATAAAGTTGTTTAATAAGCTGATCATCTTAATGAACAGAGCCTGAATTAGTAGGCAATGTCTCTTCTAAAAAAGCATTACTGAAACCACTCCATTTGTGCCAGTGACTCTGTACGTGCTGTGGATATGTCAGAGACGTTTCATTTCATGACACGAAACAACAAGTCAAGAACTTAGGTCAGGGAAGAGAAACAAACCCACTAAAAGATTCATGCTGTTACTGATAATCAGAGCTTTTCGCTCCTTGCATAGTTCAGATGTAAGAGGATGGCAGACATCAACAAAATATTTTCCTTACATTGAAAGGCTCTGAAAATGGTGCCAAAGAAGATCAGAGGAACTTTCTTTTTTGTTGCATCTTGAGGTCAGACACTTTAAATAGTTTTTGGCACGCAATAAAATAAACTAAATCAACTTCTCTCAAATTCCTGGTGGTTTACAGCGCAAGCTGCCAAGCCTTTTAGTTATGCCAAGAATTAAATCCTGCTCAAGTTAACCCGGCATAAAAGGCTGGGTCGTTATCAGGTGAACATCAGCAGAGCTGTCAGCTCACAGCTCCACAGCCTGAGGCTCCCAGGAGCTGTCTCTGGGGCCAGGACTGAACCCTGAGTGCTTCACCTGCAAGCCAAGGCAGCTCTGGGGAGCAGAGGGAGGGCTTCTCCCACTGCTTCACCTTCCTGCACTTATTGATCACTAGTGTTGTGTTCTTCCTTACCCTGACATCACCTTGAGCTGCTCAGAGATGTGCAGAGTGAGGCTGTGCCCCAGGGAAGGCACTAAGAGGCAGGGGCATGACTGCAGCCTTGCAAAGCATCTTGACCCCATCCCAGGCCTGGGATGCACGGGAGAAATGCTGGGATTTTGTGGAATATTTGCTTACATATGTTCCAAACACTTACACTCCAGAAAGAGTTCTAGCAACTCATTGCCATGCATTTCATATGGTGATACTTGGATTAAAAATAAACGTGCATTTTGGTGAGAAACTGCACTGCAAGCAAAATGTATCATTATTCTGTGATTTCAAAGGTGAGAAAACCACTCGTAGCCATCCCTCCCCAGGCAGGCTCAGGGTTATCCCTGCCCTCTGAGGCTCCAGCTTTGTTAGCCCAGGCTGCCACATCCTACCCTGCTAAAACAGTTCACATCTGGCTCCTTTTACACCTCCTCCATCAGGAAGTGCAGCACATCTTTCACCACAGGAGACAGACCATTTCTCTCCATGCTTCACCTCCTCTCACACATGACTTTTTGCAAGCTCCTGCTCTCAGCGAGCAGACAAGCACCAGGCTGAGAGCAGGAAAATGTTCCTTTGTGTCCCTGACAGTCCAAGAGAAGCACACTGTGCTCTCCTGTTCCACAAGGAACCACCAAGGCGTACACTTGTGTGCCCAGGGGGAAGACAGGAGCAAACTTTCAAAGTTTATCAGATATTCCCTCAAATTTATGAACTGTTTCATTGTTTGAGGGCTTTGAGGAGCAAAACCTGCTAAGTGCTGGCATTTCTTCCAGCTGCTCAGCCAAACCTGCTGTACAATCAGCTCTTGTGTTTGTGCATGGCCTTCATTTGGATCACACACATGATATAACAGAGAAACACATCAAAAACCTGTCACATGAGCCTGTCCATCCACACAGCAGCACAGTGAGGTTTTTTTGGTCCAGCCCTAAAAGCAGCAAGGCCTGGGCATGGCTGTATTGCTGCTTGTGCTGGCAAGAGCTCTGACCCTGTGGCTACACACGTCGTTTTGGCAAATACAGTGGAGAATCCCCTTGGAAAGGGACCTGCCTTCAACCCTGCAAACAAACACCACACACTGCAGGAGCAGATGCATTCAGGTGCTCACCAGAGGGCATTGGTGCCAAACCTTTTGTTTGGCACACAGACCAAGAAATGCAGTTGTTGGATAAACTCAGCACACAGCTTGTCAGAAACATGAAGGACATCAGCACTGCTGATTCCACACTCTTGGCCAGCACCTCCTGTACCACTCCCCTAAGCAGCTCCCTCTGTCATCACCTTTTTCTCCACCTGCCATGGGCAATCAGGTGATGAAGCAAGGCATTTAACGGGCAGCAATTATCCCTTCCATTCCACCTCTCTGGACTTTAAATGTCATTCTGTTACCAGCATTTCCAATCCTCAGCTGATTGCTGCTTTCTGAGATCACTCCACAAGGCTCTCCAGGGCTCTGTGTTTGTTAAAACACTTCAAGAGCTTTGCCCTTTGCTGCTCTACACAGTCCTTTAGTAAATCTGGGCGCTGTTTTGGAGAAGTGAAGTGCTGACTATAGACAGGCCCCCCTCACTCCACACCACTGCAAACAGCTTCTCAAGGAGCTTTGGCTCTGGATCAGCAGCTTCTCCATTTATCACACCCATTGATATGCTACAATTTTGTACTTCTGTTTAAAAAAAAATGTGTGTTCTAATTCATAAGCAGTGTGATAGCTTTGGATTTTTCAAGCATTTTTTTACTACAAACAGAATTAAACCACATTTAAGCTCAGCTGTAAACAGAGATTTTAGTAGACACCAACAACTCAGGTAGCAAAATAAATAGCAATATTTTTCCTAGGCTAACCCTGATGTTTGGACAGTTGTCCAGGATTTATGTGACACGATGCTTACTGAAGTATTCACAGCTGTGCATTTAAACTGTCACCAACTTGCAGTGCTTTTCCCTCCCTCCTGATTCAGATAAAAACAGGAACTCAACAGTGCCCTGCAGTTCTCAGAGTTATCTCCTTGGCTGATCACAGAAGTGAATAACCAGGCTGATTTTCTATTTCCAGCTGAAAATGTGTAAGTGATTAACAGCCCCCTGCACTTTGATACAGTGCTGAAAGATCTCTCCTTCTGAAGCAAAGACAGACCTTCTGTTTCTTTTTACAAGCAAAGGGAAAAAAAACAAAAACAAGGAAAGAAAGGATGGGAGGGGAAAAGAGTGCTTCCAGTTGAATTTCTGCATGCCTCTTTCATCACAACTTAAATTTGCATACCTGATTTTTTTCCTGAGAAGAGGTAACTGGAAAACCACCACACTGTTATATACCAAAAAATAATCATTAAAAAATTTTTTTTCATAGACTGTTTACCCAATTCTACTCCTACAGAGGCTGCAACAAGTCAGACTTCCTCAGTGCTCCTCTTCATGGCTGAATTCCTGCATTTTCATTCACGTGGTTTCTGCTCACATCTCTCTCCTTAAATTATGAGTAAAACTCAAAACAACAGAGAAGGGTTTATGAGTGCTAAGAAAGAGTCCAGCCTGGAAGTGCTGGCTCCTGGGGAAGAGGCAGGGAACTCATTTCATGGCTTTGCATCCCTTGGGACTGAAAAGGAAAAATAAAACTGAAAGAGATGAAATTTTTAAATCTCGCCTTTTCTGTTTCACTCTCTTTCAGTATTGAAAGGAATTGAGACTGGATGAGTTTGATGCAAGTGCCAAGTATCAGTGTAAAGCCCAGCACACAAAGCGTGGTAACAAGGAGGAAAAAAAAATTAACCTTCAGAAAGAGAGGGGGGAAATGAAAGAAAATAAGAGAGAAAAGAAAAAGCTTTGCCACATGTTGAGGTCCTCAATTATTATTCAGCTACTTGAAAGCATCCACTTCTCTCATGTTCAGAACTTCTCTTTGGAAGCTCAGCAAGAGCTTTAGCAGGGCACAATAAACAAACACACAAACGAAAATGAATGAAGTTCTCTTTCTAAAGCAAAATAATTACAAGCACTGCTGTAAAAACTCTGATGAACTCTATGCAGCATTATTCCTTTGCACTAAAGAAATATACACAATATTTTTTTTCAAATCTAGAGGAGTTGACAGTGCCTTTTTCAGGACAGAAGGAAAGGGTGCTGTGGAGAAGGCAATTGAGGGACAGAATAAATCCAAAAGTAGGACAGCCATCAGTGCTGCATCTGAAGCAGTCATCACTGCTCACCAGGCTGCTGGAGCCTGGGCACCACTGGAGCTCAAATCATCCTGAAAGGCACTCAGACCCAGGGAGGCTGCACCAGGGAGCCCTTTAGTGTGGCTCAGTATGCACAGCACAAATGCAGGGCCCTTTAAAAATACATAGAAAAACTCTAAAAATCCTCGCACCTCAAGCGGGGCTGTTTGCAATTGCACAGTTTTGCTGTGAAAATATCAACACCCTATTTGGCACAAATGATATGAAATAAAGTATTAAAGTATTGATAGGAAACTGTGCAAAATAAAACAAAAGTAACAATATCAAGGTAAGGTAACTAAGAAGAGTTTTCTCTCCAAAAATCAGGAGGACATTCAGGTCAACTTACAAATTTTAAGAAAAAAATCAGGTTTAAGCTAACTCTAACTTAGTGTAACCTTAAATGGAAAGCAAAATTTGTAATTTCAACACATTTCCTACTGCTATCAACTTCACCTCTTCTATCAAACCCCCAAACTTCAGTATCATTTTAAATTCAGGATTCAAACTTTAATAATATTATCCAAATATCAGTGTGGGGTCTCCTGAAGAAATCACTCTACCATAATTCTTTTTGAAATATCACATCAATATTAAAGAACAACACAAGAAAGTAGGCTGTGAAATAAATGGGGGGGAGGCATTTCAAGTGCAGTTTGAACCAGGTTTTGGGTAAAAGGAGTTTGATAAAAAAGCCACTTATGCTGAACCCCACTGCTCATTCCTGGGGCTGCCTGAACACAGGAGGGGAAAAGACTTGCAGGTGCTTCTGCAAACACTGGGATTTCAAGTGGTCCATATTTAGCATCATCAGTATTCACATTATTTCTCAGCAATTTGGTCAAACACAGGCTGTGTGGGTCAGCCCCACCCCATGATTAGATGACTCATTCTGAAGGTCAAACACGAAGAACAGGACACTTTCAACGGATGCTGCTATAAAAAGGATTGAGGAGCCAACCTGGTCAAAGGGCAGGGCCTTGTGCCTTGGGGGAAAAAAACTATTCCAAAAAAAAACCCCAAACAAACACAAAAAAAAAAAAAACCCCAAAAATTAAAAGTGCTAATGTCAAAGCAGTGGAGTAATGCTGCAGTTTAGTTCAATGTGTTTCCACTAATCTCCAGTGGGCTGGTTCCAGATGGTGGGAGGTTCCTACCCTCTTTGCCACCTTCTCTCCTAGGAAAAGAGCAGTGGGCACTCAGGAGCATCCCTCAGCCCCACCTCCCTGCAGCCCCCTTTTCCTACCCAACATCTTGGATCCAGCCTGCACCTCTCTTCATTCCCAGCAGGAATGACCAAAGCTGCCAGGTGACAATAAAGGTGTGTCCATCCCTGTCCCACCCGTGAGTCACTGCCCTGTGACAGCAACCACAGGGCACAAAGGGACTGACAAAGCCATAATCAAAGAGTTATTAAACCCAGCCCCTTCTTGATCAAAACTCAAGTGTGTTTTCTCCTGTGGCACCCTTTTTTTGCTGGTCCCAGGCTATTCAGTTGTGTGAGGAAAGAAGCAATGGTGGGCAGCTTTATCAAAGTAACCCCCCACGTTTCTTCCACTGCAAACAGTAAATAACAAACTGCATGAGACAATCCTCAAAGTTCAGTTCAGTAAAAGCACTTTAAAAATCAAAAACAAGCCCAAAACAACCAAAACTTTCAACTTTTTTCATTATGAAAGTGACTGAGCAAAAGACAGCGTGGTTACAGAACCAGCCATAACCTTGCCTCTGCCATCACAAGATCAGAGGGTTCCACACATTCTGGAAAGAGTTTGTGCTACTGGAATGCATCAAGACACAGGATGAACAAGGTGTCATAAGTTACCTTGGACTCAGGCCACTCATATTGCTCAATAAAATATGGATAAGCACTTTAATCCAATTTCCAGTTGGAGGGGGAAAATAAAAAAAGTAAACATTAAGGTAGAAACACAAGATTTCTCAATGAGAACCAATGTGGTTTCAAAAGATCAAATAATATCTACATATGTAAAATACATGTTCTAATAACAGTCAGAGATCCTGAATACAATTTAAATAGGTCATTTTTAGGAATTTAGGATCCAATAGGAGACAGACTTCTTTAGAACTGCTTGAGAAAATAGAATTAGAAGCATTTACTCTATTTATGAAAAGCATCCACATCAAAGATGTAAAAAATTAGAATGGGATCTTCTACAGTACTTTAATTTTCTGATCTTTGTTTTATTAGACCTTGGTTATTAAATGGCATGGAAATGTGTTAATATTGTAATAATAATGTTTTATTGTCAGTCAGAACAAAGAAACGCTCTCACAGCAAAGGCCCTTCACGTTCCTTTGCAAGTTCCACTGGATTTGCTCTGAGCTGGAACAGAGGCTGCTCCTGCAACCACAGCACCTCCCATGCCATGGGCACAGCCCAACAAAAGTGCAGTCAGCACTTTCAAACCTTGGAGATATCCCAGACCCTCTTGCACACATCACCCCTAAAACAGATTATCTTCCATAAACAAAATAATCTCCCAAGAGAGATGTGGCTCCTTCTCCTTAATCAGATTCACTGTGGATTCTTACTTGTTCACATCTCCAGAACTGTTTTTCCCAGCCCCTAACACTAGGAATAAGCCCCTAACACTAGGAATAAGTTTGCCTGCCCTCATCATATCCTCTCTCAATGGTCAGGACAATTCAGAGCAAAATTAGCACGGAAACATCGTTTTATTTGAGAACAGCACTCAGAACAAGTGGTTCTTCACTATTTGAAAACAATTTCAGTTTGATTACAAACTATATATATAAAAAAATAAAATCAAGGTTGCATTTAAGCTGTTTTTGACTTAAATACAAAATTTAGTTGCTCTACTGCAGCATCTGATTGCAAGTCTGCACTGCCCCTAAGCCTTAACCAAATGCTGAAGGCAGTTAGAATCAACACCCTTCATAACTTCTGGCACAAAATCCTAACATTTAGGAAGAAAATCCTTGGAATTAAGATTCTCACATATAAGATCAACCTGGACTCTATTAGCAAATTGAAACAGAAGTGTGCAAACTTTGCAGTTCAGTATCAGTAAAATGACTTCAAGTGCAGCCCAGGACTGTTGTGATAACCATACTTTGATCATCCTGCACTGACTTCAGCACCTACTTTGACAAAAGACAATTAAAATAATTTAAATACCCAAACAGCAAACAACACGTTCTGTCATAGGTAACAACACATTCTTTCCAACCTCCACCTCAAAAAAACCAAACCAAACCAAAAAAAAAAAAAAACCACCACGAAAATAAAAAAAAAGCTATAAGACACAGCATTATTCACACTGGAGATGTTGCTTCACCTCTTCCCTAAATGACAAATCACTTTGCATATCAGCAAAGAGATGTCATCTTTGTGAGCAAAGTATTGTCCTTGCTGAGTTTTCCAAGGGCGTTAAACAAGATTTCTTTCCTTGATGGAGTCAATGGTTGCCTTGTTTACACCCACCCATTCCATGAGCATTTTACAGGGGTGGGGACCATCAGAAAAGGGAAGAGGAGAATCAAAGCAGGGCTGCTTGAAGAGGTTTAACTGAAGGAATTGTGAATTCGCTATCAACAGAGCACTAAATCACTGAGTATTTCAAAGCAGAGCAGGCAGTTGTGCAAGATAAACATCTACACTTTTACTGCAGTCTTTCTAAAGCCCCCAGGACCAAGGTCAATTTTATTGTGCTGTCATACCACGGGAGATAAGGACTTGTCCAAGGTATACTTGTCTATTTATTGTCATTTTTAAAGCATGTCACTTGAGAGAAAAAAAGAAGAAAAAAATCTAAATTTACAAAGCAGCTCAGAAACAGGGAGAATTTCCAGGGACACAAATGCTGTTTGCAGGGTTATGCTTTCCAACCCAAACCTCACTTGAAACACAGTTTAAAGTGAAAACCAAGCACATAAAATAGCTGGCAGGTCCCTTTTGCTAGAGCCCCACAACGTTTCAACTGCACCTATTCAGTCCCTACCAAACCTGTCAGAAGGGGATGGAATCTGCAGGGATCTACAGGGGACACAATGTCATAAATAAATATGTCATACAATAATGCCATGCAAAAAGAGACAATATCTACATAAAATATCTATATTAAAAAATGCAGGAGAGATAATCTACAGGAAATAGAATGTTATTGTATTTCCTATATCACATATAGAATTATATTCTGTTATTTCACCAGCAGATGTAGCACCTGACACCTGAGCATGGAGCAATTTAGAGCACCAGGTGACAGGCTGGGTGCATTCTGGAGGTCACACAGCACCAGACAAGTCCCAAACTCCCCAAAGCTCTGCTCTGCCAGCACACCCAGCTCTTGGGTACCAAGGCAGGAGGCTAAAGGTTAAAAACCCCTGGGAACTGAGCTCACCTGTGCAGTTTTGAGGAGAAGCCCAGAGCAGAGCAAACCAGAGCTGGAATGTCAGAGCACAACAGGTTTCAGGAACCCCTCCCACCTACACTCAGCTAATCTCTAAGGTAAATTATGAATAGCACCTGAAAGGTTTTGCTGGTTCAATTGCAAGGGTTTGTTTAACAGCAAGGAATGGACACGAGCCCAGTGAGAAGAGAGCAGAGAAAGCAATTCCCACTCACAGGTGCACAGGGAGGTGCAGAAAGTAGGAAATGATTGGGAAATAGAGTAGGGGAAAGGGGCTGTGGCTTACAGCTGCTTGACTCATTGTATTTTTCACAGTGAGAATGAATCTTAAAAGCATGATTAACTCTAAATATTTAAAGTGAGATGCCGCTTTTCTAAATGGTCACATGGTAGAAAGATTTTGAAGTTTGGGGATTTTTGTTGTTATGTTTTTGTTTGGTTTTGGGGTTTTTTGTTGGTTTAAGATAAGTAATGATAATAAAGACATGGAAAGAGTTCTGGTCGGAATTCACTCCTCCAAACAAGAGTAAGAAGCATAAGAAATGTGAACCTGTAGAAGGAAATATTCTACTTTTTTTCTTAAGTATCCAGAGAAAGTTTGCCAGAACTTCATTAATAATTAATTTACACAAGAAGGAGAAGCTACAGTTTTATTTGAATGAGAAAAATTATGGGAAACACGGAAAAATGAGTCCATTTTGCAATACATAACCATACTGACTCATGTCTGATCCATTTGATTTTTGTTTTTGTGTTTGCTAACAGCCAGTGCTCCATGACCAACCACAACATAAAGCAGATGATCTTTGTGAATTTTGCTGAGAATTTTAGACACATAAAATCTGTTCCCCAGGCTGAAGGGGGATCAGCATGAAAACCAAATACCTTCCTTTTTAAAATATCTTGCTCTTTTAAAGTAAGGAATAATAATAAAAATAGGGTTAAAATACCATTCCTCTTTGAAACCTTTGGTGCTTGCAGTTCACTGCTATCAAACTGTACAGGTGTATGAATGCCTTGGCAGTATCCTGAACTTTACTCTTCCTTTCCACAGAAAGAATGTGCATTTCCTTCTTTGCTGTACAGTGTATTTTCCTGCTCTTCACCTCCATTAGAGCCATTATTAGCAGCAACCTTCCTCCAAACAGGCAGGGGCCAAAGCTCCTGGTTTCCTGAGCCCCTTTGGGGAGCACCCAACCCAACACAAGTTCACAGGAACAGGTCAGTACTGCCTAAGCTGAATCAGATCCCTGTTTATCAGCAATTAAATCTACCAAGAAATTACCCCAGCAGCTTCCTCCTTGCCCAAAATAATCAGCTTTTCTGCTTACAGCACACAGTGGTGCCAAAACTCCTCATATTTTTTCAAAACAGGTTGTAAAAGCCAAAGGAAAAGAACTTGGATTTAAACCACATCATTTCATCCTGAATGGACAGTGCAGTGCAGAGAAGGGATCAAGAATTTAATTCATAATTCTCTGGCACAGCAGGGCTTGGCATGGCCTGTCCATGCTGAACTGGAACTTGGGAATGAGGAGAAGCTTTTTCACTTGTAGGGGTGACAGAGCACTGGAACCAGCAGCCCCAGAGAGGGATGGGAACCCAGCAGTTTTCAGAGGTCTGAGCATTCCCTGAGAGGAAGGACAGGCTTGTCCATGGGTCTGCAGAACCCTGTGGCTCCACACACTCCACTGGTGCACAGCTTTTGCTGCTGGTTGGGTTCAGTGGTGAAGGGCTGAAGGTTACTGTGCAGCTCATCTCCAGATGCTGCATGTTTATAATCCTGAGTCCCAAGTGGGTGCTCAAACGAGTGCCAGATCTTTATAACTGTATTTTTAACACTCTGAAGCATTTTAAAGGAAGATAACAAGATACTGTTGGCTATTAAGCAATAGCATTGCCCTGCTAAGTTCCCTCATTAAACACAGCCAGGAAAAGCAATGCACTCTCCAGGAAAAAAAAACTGAAAAGAGCATGTATTGACTCCTTCTGTCAGCCATATTTTCTTCATGCAAGCCAACATCAATCAATCAATCTCTTCACTCTAAGTGCAATTCTCACCTCTCCATGTGGAACACATTAATGAGTTTTCACTAAAAAAAAAAAGAAAAAAAATCATCTATATTTACCAGGTATGCAGAAACAACAGGCTTCAGTGTTGCTGGAAGAAAAGCTAAGAGTTCTTCTCTTCCCATAGGATAAGACACCAAATATAAGCTCACAAAGCCAGTGTGGGTGTTCTGTTTTGGTGTGTTACTTTTTTTTTTCCTTCTCTCTGTGCTTCTGCCAGCACTGAATTTAGTGTTAATTAAAACGTGCTGGCTCAGCCCTGCACCAGGAATGCAGCAGCAGCTGTGCAGCTGCACTTGGAGGTGCAGTTCCTGCAGGCTGCCACAGCAGAAGTGAGAGGGAGAAACTCAGTGCAGGGGAAACAGGGGTGGGCTTCCCCAGGGCTGCTGCAGGAGACAGGAGATCAGCAGCAAAGGGTGGGCTCTGCAGCTCTGGAGACCATGACAGAGCCTACAAAATAAAATGTGGCCCTCCTGCAACTTAAATCAAAGTTTTACAGAGGCAAAGGAAGCCCTGCTCTGCTCCTCTGAGAAAAGCTGCCTGTCTTAAAGTGAAAGGGTGTGATGAAGATGATATACTTGGGTGAAATAAGCTTCTGGCACCAAGGAATGCTTGTCCCTAGAGCTGTACACAAAAGTCTTGTGAGGAGCAAACTGGGAGAAGGAAACCAAGAGAAGTTACCCCTGGACAAAAATCTGCATGTTTCAGGCCATGAATCAGCTGGCTTCCGCATCCTGTGTGTCACTTCCAGAGAATATTACAGACTGAAGCTTTCACTTAAAATGATGGGAGCAATTATTGCAATCAGGAAACAACCATTAGTTGGGCTGAAGCGTTGCCTTAAATGCAGTTTGCAAAACAGCTTCAGGAGATACATTGTGCTCATTTCTCCTTGTAAATGAATATAAAAAATGGTGCATACATACTGGGGGAAGCAAACAAACAAACAAGCAGTGTTGCCTCCTTTTGCTGATTTGAATGAAACATTTCTCTTCAGCTCATCCTCTGAAGAAAAACTCTCTACAACTGAAAAATTTAAAGAACTGGTGATGAGGCCAAAGGGTTAGGATTAAAAACCAAGCACCACACATGAGTTCCACAAAGCTGCATGTGAGCACCAAATTCCAGTCTGCATCTGAACAACTCAGTGCCTGTCAGTGCTGCTTGCAACCACTTTGCTCTCATCTCAGCAGGCTCAATCACAGAGGAGCCCACAGGGGTATCCCAGAGCCCATCCAAGCACTCTTCCCTTAGATTTGTCCTTTCCTTTTTGGCAAGCAGCACCCAGATCCTGCTCTGGTGTAATCAGGTCTCCTGACAATGTGAAACTCACACTTTAAAGAGCCCACTGACAGATGGGTTCAATTTAATGCATGACTGTGAACAGCTGCTCCTGATCACCAGCTTGTACAGCACACTCATTCATCACCAAGTATTTCAAAAGGCTGAGCTGGAATGGAACAAATGAATTTGAAGGAGTTTGGGAGGTACTACACTAGCCTTGGAGAATGTGTCAGATGTAAAAAGCACAGCTATGGGACTGCCATTAATTTATTCCTCTAAATGCTGGCTCTGCTCTATTAGCAGCATTCTCCAGATTCTCAAAAATCCAAGCAGCCTGAGTAAGGTATTAGAAGATGTGTTTAAATTCTCTTTAATAAAGGTGATTTTAGCTGAGTAACTCACTAAAAGGAGCTGACAGCATGTTTAAATTGTGCTGGAGAGAACTTCAAGATGACAAGGCTCAAACAACAGCTGAAATAGAGGAGGTTATTTCCCCAAGTGCTCTAAACCTCAAAGAAGATCCATCAATCATGCCATGATGGACCTGCCTTTGCCACCTTCATCTTAAACACTGTGAGAGGCCTCACTGCTTTGTAAAGGTTTTTATCTTCCTCTCTGGCCCTTCAGTTTGGCTGCAGCCAAGAACAAGGCACAGCCTGATAAATGAAACCAACCCTTTTGAAGGTCTGTGAGGAGATGGAGAGCTGACACAGAGCTGAGTAATTCACATTATTTTTTTTCTTCAATTTCAGGAATTATGCAGCAAAACCAGACATTTAAAACATCCCAGTGTTTGCCATGGCTGCTGGATCATCCCTGAGTGACTCAATTTTTCACAGAGCACCTCCTATGAGTTGTGCACAGGGCAGCTCCACAGAGGTTGGGAAGAAGGGCAATGTGCAGGGAGGAAAACTCCCCATGAGCTGCCTCAGGTGGCAATTCATTCTTGCCAATTCATGCTGGGGTTTTCTAGGAGGGGGGAAAACAAGTTTACAAGACCTTTTTGAAAGCAATTCTTATCTAGAGGTGACATTTAGATCATCTTCAGACACCTGTATCATCCAAGTATACTTGTGTGAATTCATGAGGAAAGCATGTAATGCCCACATAGAATTCCAAACTTCACACACTTTTGTATCACTAAGCAGTTGTTAGAGCAGAATTTTGTGTCTTAGCATGAGAAACACACTTCTGCTTTGAGCTGCAGAGAATTTAACAATAATTTGTTGTAACACTTCTTGATAAATGGGGAGTAAAAAGAAACAAAAGGTTCCTCAGTATAGAAAATGTAATATTTGAAAGGGTAGGGAGGGGGAAAGAAAAATAAAGGGAAAAGAAAAAAAAAGACAGGCCTTTGCCTTTTAGATAATAATATTTCCCTCTTTCCTTCTAACAGAGTCTCTTGCTCTGCCTACTCTCCTTCCTCAAGGCCAGGGAAGGAGACAAAGCTCAGGTGTCATAAGCTGGCACAAACCAGGCACATCAGCTCCCCTTGCACGCAATGGAACAAAGCCACTGCTCACCATCACCCAGCCTCCTGCTGCCTGCTAGCAAAAAGCACTGAGGGGAGGTGATAAATAGGTGTCTACCACGTCAATAACCAGCTCTGAGACAGCAGTTTGAACTTATTTTGGGAGCCCACTCCACTGCCAGGGCACACGCTCCAGTGCGGGGGTGAGCAGCCCTGGGCTTTGTTTTATCTGCCAGGGCCAAGGCAGGAGCTCACACTGGCTCACACACCCTCTGCAAAGGTTATTCATCACCACAGCAACCTCCAAACAAAGGTGGGAGCCAAGTCAAACTGCCTGGCTTCACCCAGCCCTGTCCCTCTGATGGCAGAGGGCAAAGGTGCTCTCTCTGCTTGCGCCCTACAGGGGACTGAAAGCCTTGGGTTTGTTTTTTTGCCATTGGAGCTCCACAATTCCACTTTCAGCATCCCAGCGTGCCCAGAGCAGAGGATGGCCACACTGATGGCATTAAAGAATAAAATTCTTCCATAGGCCCAGATGAAAGGAGAGAGGAGACACACAATTCCTCCTTGCCACGGGGTGAGCCAGTGCCACGTTCCATTACACACCGCTGCCTTCCCCACGTGCTCCCCTGGGCACCAGGAATAGCTGCTGCAAAACAAACACCCCATCTACACCCAAGGAAACCCCAATCTGCTTGGCTACCCTTCTGTCCTACTGTTGGGGAAGATGAAACAGGAAAGCCTTATCATTATGCTTGGCTAAAAGATTGTGAGAATATGAAAGCTATAAGCAAAGTAGAAGTGAGAGCCAGCTTTGATATCTAAGATGCCAAAGCCAGTTATTGAATAACCAGAACAGATAATGGCTGGGCCAGCCAAAGGAGAATCCCCTTTGATTAAACAGTACCCTAAGAAACTACCCAAAGGTCCAAGAGACCCTGCCAACGTGGCAGGGAAGAAAAAAAAAGAGGTTTTGTAGGTAGATTTTAGGGTTTTAAAATGTAACACAATATGGTAATGTAGTAACTCTTATAGGCTATATGTAAATTCTGTAGGATTTGTGTCCTGTGCTGGTTGGTAACTGTAAGTTGGAATATTCAACACAGAAGAAGATGTACAAGAATTTAGCTCTCTTGCTCTCTCTCTCTCTCTCTCTGGGGCTTGCTTTTAAGCTGTAGCTGGCAGCTAAAGCCAGACCCCTTTTACCCACAACCCATGTAATAAACTGCATGTTCTAAGAGCAGTTTATTATGCATTCAGTTCTAAGAGCTGTCCTGAACTCCTGAGATCCCTCGTTACCATCCCAGAACAACCCCACAAGATTCCTACACTTTCCCTTCACCACTTCTTTTCTTCACATCCCCTCTCACTCCACAGGAGATGAACCATTTGGGATACGCTAGGAAAATCCAACCGAGACAATGAAACAATTGTAACCTCAGAGAGCCTTTTTTCCCCCCCTAAATCTGCAAAGAACAAACCCTGACATGAGTCACTCAAGGAAAGAGATTATGATCATTTCTGAACCTTTTCAGCCACCAGCCAGGAGGAAAAAGCCCAGTCTGTAATGACAGGCTGTCAACACTCCACAGGCTCTGGTTTGTGACACTGAGCTCTCACCTGCAGAGCAGGGCACATGGGCACCAGCAGCCAACACCACAAGCAGTGACAACACTGAAAATGCCCAGATTTCTCTACCTGTCCCAAAGCACATCCCCCACCTGAGCAGCCAGGATTCAGGATTTAAAAGATAGGGTAGTGGTTTGTTCTGAATTACAGGATTAAAAAAATAATAATCCAGTGGTTCCTAGGAATTTTATTTTTTTTTTAAATCAAAGCCACAGATGATTGGAGTAGATAACAAAATCTCATTCTCTCCGATTTACTCCTGCCAAGAAATAGAAGTCAAATTTTGCCATAGGAAAACATCATCAGAAATAGCCATCCAGCTTCAGTGTTTTTTGATCTAAGCAAAATAGTTTAACAAAAAGATGGTTTGATTTATACCAATGGCTTAAGCTATAATTTTTCTTCAGTTTCAAAACAGTCATTGGTAGCTGACCAATAATCTTCTGCAGGCTTATGATGGTTTACAATTTCTGTCAGTGTGTTTCAGCATCCAGCCACCTGAGGCAGGAGGTTCATCACCTGATTCTGCAATATTTCTGTTCACTTCAGTGATTTGGTGCTTCAAGGGAGCCCACAGGAAAGATGAGGACAGAGCTTTTTATCAGGACCCACAGCAATAGGACAAGAGATAATGGTTTTAAAGTAAAAGAAGGTGGAATTTGAATGGATATAAGGAAGTTTTTTTACAATGAAAATGGTATAAGAGGTTACCCAGAGGGGTGGTGGATGCCCCATCCCTGGAAACATTCATGGAACATTTGGATGGGGCTCTGTGAAACCTGGTCTAGTTGAACATGTCCCTTCCTACTGCAGAGGGGCTGCACTAGATGGTCTTTAGAGATCCCTCCCAATGTAAAATACTTCATTATTCTATGATAATACTATTCAACACTATTAATTAAGAAGAACTAGAAATTTAAAAATAAATAAAAATTTTAAAAAGTGCAAGACAATTCACACTGCAGAGGAAGGTTCAAACTGTGGCTTCAAAAGTCCACACTGCACCTGCAGGCAGCAAACAGCAACCGAGCGGAATTGCAAGCAAAGTGCAAGAACACCACTCAACCCCAAGGGCAGGACACTCCCCAGACACCCTGCACTTGAAGTTCTGTGCTCTATAGTGCTCTCAGAAATAGGGAAAAAAAAATACACCTAAAACCCCCCAACAAACAGCAAACTAAAAAGCTGCATCTGAGTTCTTGAGTTCACACGCATTTCCTAAGTGCAGCCACGGGCAAACCCATGACCCTGGAGGTGCTCAGAGCACGTTGTGATTTATGTCACAGCTCAGTCACCACCTGCTGTGATAAGCAGGCACTGGCCTGACTCAGTCTTTATCACTGCAGTGAGTTTTCAATGCACCTTCCTGATGCTCTGCAGTTTCAAAAGGAACTCTCCACACAGAGATGGTTTTCCCCACCCATTGTACAGGGGAGCAAAGGTTTTTGCTTCTCCCCCATGCTGGCATTCCATCTGGTGAGTCACACTGAGACCTCAGACACAACAACACAGGCATTTGTCCCACATTGGTGTCCCCCTGACCACTTTACAGATGTGCTGCCACTGAAACTATTTGGCTTCTAGAAAAATCTGTGGTCTTTAACCTGTAATAATTGAAAATATTTACGAGCGAAAAACAAGTGCACCTACCCAAGTGTGAACAGTCATAAATAAAAAAGCACTGCTTCCATAACTACCTTGCTTTCTCTATTTCTACACACCCTGAAAATCAATTGCAACAATTTGAAAACCTCTCTCCTCCAAAGCTGCTGCTGTTAGCACTCAAGTTGCTGTATTATTTAAGTGCTGGGGTTCAGAGCTCTCCAGCAGCAGAAAGGAACTGCATCTACCTTCAGTGGCTCCCAAGACAGCAGCTGTTTATGCTTGAACTGAAGCAGGAGGAGCAATAAAAAGGAAAGGAACTTAAGGACAGGTATGTTCCAGCTTGCAGTGGTTATGTGACAATAACACCAAATTTGTTTTCCTAAACTTTCCATTCATTAAAGCCTACTTATTTTAGTCTGGCTTAATAGGCTACTGGACCTTGAAATAATGTACTTGTGTTCCTTGCTCTGCCTTTGCCTCCTCCAGCATGAAGCAGAATTACCCTCATGGTTTTCCAGGCCAGGGTAATTTTCCAACCCTGCTGCTAATCAAGGTAGCATGTATAGCTCAGGACAGCACTGACCTTCAGGGTTTTGTCCAAATATTCCAACAAGCCCTTTTAACAATATGGCAAGAACCTGAAAGCCAAATGCCCTGGATGCATTTTACCCTTCCTGCACCCAATCCTTGCCTTCTACCTGCTCCACAAGAGACTTTCAGGCAGTTCTGCCTAAAGCACAAAGCCCCTGCTCTGATATTCACAGGATAATTCAGCACCTGATGCTGAGCTGTGTCATGCTGGTGTTTTAATGGGATTCTATCCATGTACAGAGGGGACATCCCCCCCAAATTCCACTGAGATTTTGAAATTATCACCTACAGCTAAGGGCACATATGTTGTTTTTAATAGCAAACGTGTGTTTTACAGAGCAGGCTGCATCTCATCAATAATTCCTTGGTGCCACACTCCCAGGAAAACAGCAGTCAGCCCAGCAGGATAGAGTCTTAAATAAATCGGGGTGTTACAAGGTGTAAGGCAGCTTTCCACACATTTGCTGTCAAAGAATCACAGCATTTCAGCTTCTGGAAGAAACAGATTGCCATTGTTTTATCAAGGAAAATCAAAGATCAGAAAAACTGACTAGAAACCATCTTCCCCTAAAAAAAATTAATTGTTAGCTATTGTTTTTTTGTAGAGAGGTTATGTCTAGTATTGAGCTGGAAACAGGATCATGCCTCAGAGGTCAGAACAAGCTCACTCTTTTTTTTTTTTTTTTTTTTTTTTACACAGCATCTTCAAAAGGAAGCTGGGGATGAAGTTCATCTGCACACAGCAGAGATTTAAACAGGAAAAAACCCCACCAAATCCACAGACTTACATAAAAGGCTTTGGGTAGTTTCATTTTCTGTTCAGCTGGAAGGGAGTGAACCAGCACTCACACACACACATTTTTAATCACCCTTGCGCTGACAGCAGCCAGTCACTACTTCTGTTATCAGGACCCCACAGCTTGGATTTCCAGGCTGTGAAGCACCAAGGCAGAGGGTATAACATCTCCTCTGGTTAAAAAGAGCACAGTGGTATCATCTAGTGAAACACACTAATGCTACAGAATTGAAGTTTCACGTTACTCATTCAGCAAAGGGAGAGGGGAAAATAATCCATATAAACATACAAACAAATAGTAAGGATTTCCCAAGATTAGCTGCTAACCTGGATCACTCTCATTTTCTCTAAACCCATCAGTCAAGTTCTGGGAAAAACAAGGCAGGCCAGTGTGTGCATCCAGAAACTTTGAGTTTGCAACAGATGCCAGATGATAGAGACAGAGAGGAGAGAGAGAAGCTGTGCTTGTGTACAACTCACCAGTGATCACTTGTGCAAATGCCACGTGCCTGGCTTGAAAACTTCAGCCTGGGTCGATGCTGTCCCTGCCCCTGCTCAATTCAGCTGGCTGGCATCTCTCCTAAGGCACTCAGAAGGCAGCTGCCCAACAGGACAAATCACTGAAAACCAGAAAAGAAACAGGTTCAGCTTTGCAATTCCTCTGCACATTATACAGTGAGTTCAGCCTGCTAATCCCTGACTTCTTCAAATGTGATTTCCCTCAGTGCATGACAGAAATACAGTTGTGGTTAGAGTTCATCCACTGCTGTCAGTGTGAGTTTCCTAAATGCCAGTAATGCCAGAAAGAACTCCTCTGTGCAGCTAACAGGAACCTCATGGTCAGGATAACTGAACAGCCTCCACCCTAAAACCCTTCAAATTTTGTTACTCCTCAATTTTGAATCTGGCATTCAAGAGTTACTCCTTTTGTATTTTATTTCTTTATTGATAGCCAACACTTCATTCTTAGTTGTAATACAAGTCACTTCCAGCTTGATAGCTGCACTATCCCAGGCACTGAACAGCTCTTCAAATATAGCAAATCTGACCCACTTACAACAGAATTTTCTCATGAATTACTCTCCTTAGGCCTTCATTTTGGCACTACCCAAATTCTGTGATTTCTATGAGAGGTTCCATTTCCTCTCCCTTACAAGACTATATTATAAATCCAACTGAAATTAATTAAAACATACAGTTGAATTTGATATAGCACCAGAACTAGGAAGAAGCAGTACCAAATCAACTCATTGACAGGACAAGTGACAATAGGTCAATTCAGCCAATCTGAATTGATCCAGTGGTTGCACATTAATGTAAAAAGGATACAGTAGTACACTCAATCTAGCAGCATATTGAGCTAGTTTTGTACTAAATCTCATCAGTCTGCTTACTAACATGAGCAGATTCTACTGATGGTTTATCTGTTAACCACCCATTTCTGCTGAAAATGTTACATTTTAATATGAGAAGGGGAGATAAACAAATGAAGTTTTTTCTGTCCAGGAAACACTGGCAGAATAAAGGACAAAAACACTTGGGCAGAACACCTTAAGGTTGGTTGCTTTCCACTCATGAGCCTCAGCCTCTCCCAGGTCAGTGACCTCAGGCAAGACCCTCCACCCTTCCATGCCCATTTCACTCCCCTCAAAACATGGATAAAGACATCCAAGAAAGATGAGGAGCTACAGGAGAGGGTCCAGCAGAGGGACACAACAATGATGAGGGGCTTGGAGTGCCTCTTCTCAGGAGGAGACTGCAGGAGCTGGGACTGAGAAAACAGAGAGGGGAATTCATTAATAAATATAAATATCTCAAAGGGGTGCCAAGAGGATGGTGCCAGGCTCTTCTCAGTGGTGCCCACTGACAGGACAAGGAGCTGTGGCCATAAACTAAAGCACAGTAAGTTCCACCTTAACACAGGGAAGAACTTTACACCGAGGGCAGAGCACTGGAACAGCTGCCCAGGGAGGCTGTGGAATCTCCCTTTCCTGGAGATTCCACAACCCACCTGCTCTTGTGTAACCTGCTCTAGGTGACCCTATCTTGGATGAAGATGATCTCCAGAGGTGCCCTCCAACTCTAACTAATGAGTACATGTGATTCCATAAGGGAAAAAATAAAAAAAGAACAGGCTACACTGCATTTCTTTTCCTATAGTAACTTATAATCTCAGAAGCTTCTTAAGTAGAAATTAGTTCTTCTCCGTAGAATGGAAGACTAAAGAATTCTGCCAAGAAAAGGAAGCAGCAAACAGTAGCACACTCATTGTTTCCAGGCTCCTTATCTCTGAAATTTGTTACAGGTTTTGGGATTCTCATCTGAAAGCCAACGTGAAACAGAAAAGGAAAAAAAACCAGATTTCACTGGTGAGTTTCTGAGCTGCTCCTTGCTAATGTGATTCCTCTGTTTGCTGCCCTGGACATGAGCACAGTTAATGAATAATGACTGTGCAAACAAAATATCAGACAATGATGGGAGGGGGAGGGAAGGGTGAAATGATTGTGTGGGAGGCTTGGATTGGATTTGGCAACAATTAGAAAAATTGATGCCCTTTTAATTATAGGAAAAGGCTTTGCTGGGAAGATAAGACAGACATGACATTCAAAATACTTAAGCCTTTGGATTTAAATGTATGAAAATAGAAAGGTCAAAAGGTTGGGCTTCTCCATTGTGTTTTCCTTTTATGTTAAAAAAACCATAGCTCACAAAACTTACATCCAAATGTGTGTGTAAAGCTTCAGCTCAATTCCAAGCTGCTACAGGACAGATCTGATTTGCTTTTATCACTCTCTGGGAATATTATTTACTACATGTAGGGCTGTCTCCTACAAGGTACAAGATACCTTGTTTTCCCCAGTAGAAGTTATAGACACTCATAGAATCAGTCCAGTAACTTATTAACATCACTTAAGATGCTCCTCTGACTGGTTCCACTGAATATATTATCAAAAGAGGGCACTAGAGATTGCTCCCTGTTTGATCAAGGTTGCACAGTGCACATTTCCTTTTCTGCTGCTGTTCCCAATTCTGGCAGCTCCTGCCAGATTCCCACGTGTGAGAAATGCCAGCTACAAACACATGAAATGCATCATCCCAGTGCTCCTTTAGTAGCACAGAGTAGCTTAGTGGTACCCTTTAAAAAGATAAAAGGGAAAAGGGCATTTCTCCACAAAACTCACACACAATTCCTCAATTACAAAAGAAATAAAAACCTCTTTCAGTTTTACCCCGTGCCTCTACAGCTCTTTTTTCCTTAACATCATATTTACATGATCACTTCTTCAATGAGATATAACCACTTCTAAATAAGTGCTATTACATAAACCACATTTACTATCCTAAAATTCATCATCACAGTTTCCATTATTCAGTAACATTCATCAGCAGATCTCAAACTGTGTTTAGAGGATTTAATCGTGTTAAACCAACTCCCACTGCAGATTTGTGACTTACAAAGCAAAAGCACACTTACACAAGGCAGGATTTATCCAGGAAATATGGACTGTGATACTTAATCTTGCAAAATGACAGAGATAGTTTAAAGTAAGGTATCTGCAAAGAATAGTGTCTGTGCCAAGAGACTGTTTGTGTTGGTTTTGCAAAGAGTGGACAGAACGTTCTTTCCCAAAGAGCCACAAAACAAACTTCCTGAACCAATGTGAGTTTTCTTTTTGCTTGTATTTAATCCAAGTAAATGTGGCCCAGCCAAACTTATTTAATAAGAAGAGGGGGAAAAAAAAGAATCAATTAGTTTGGCATAACCTTGTCTTGAAAAAGTACAAGCACACACCTCAAAGGGAGTGGAAGTGGTCACCTGAACAGATCTAGAACCACTGCTCCTCTGTGAAATTAGTAATAATAGTAGAGAAGGGGCTTTGTGACTATTTTTTAAAAACATTTCTTCCACAGCATTATAAGCAGCTGTAATTAACTCACTTCCTTTTTATTTTTTTATGCTTTTAATGCACACCAGCAGGGTTTGAGGATGTGGAAAAGAGAGAGGCAGTGTGTTGAGATAGCACTGCAGCACACAGGAAAAAGAACTTGAAACCATCACACACCAGTTGATTTAACATAATATTTTGTTCCTAAATCAGTCAGTTATGTAATCTAGGGGAAAATAAAAACTAACCAAAAAAACACACAACAAACCAAAACTAAAGAAATCGAAAAACAACAAAAATCCTCCTCCAAGTTCAGCTTTTACCTCTTTTGGCCTCTCAGGAGCTGATGGCTAAGTGCACAGGGAAAAGCCTCTTTGCAAGGCAAAGATAAAAGCACATTACTGGTATAAGGTCAAAAGAGACAACATATCCTTTAGTGCAATGCCTTTGTAATCTCTGTTTTAGAAGCATCCCAGAAAACACATCAATGTCTAACTCTGCAGCATGTTTGCATGCACATTTGTAAAAGTTTCTTGACTAACACAAATGCTCATTTCACCAGATGCCCAATGCAAAACTACTCCCAGCATCTCCAGAAGTACAGTTTTTCCCAGTGTACCACAGCCAGATTTGTCACATTTGCCACACAAAGGCCCATCTCCTCTCTCTGATGGGCTAAGATGCTCCATCATTCTGCCCAAGGGAAAGGAAGCCTCCACACCACTCATGTGCAAGTCAGACACTTCAAAGATTATATTCAACAATATCATTTCAAAATGCTGCATCATAATTCCCCTGTAGAATAGTTATCCTAAAGAGATGAATAAAACACCACCCAGGAGTGGAATGGATACAGAGACAGAAGTCTGAGGGGAAGACAACAGAACTGCAAAATGTATTTCATGTTACTCACACTGGTGCAAAACTTTCTAAATCCAGTTTGATGTCTACAAGTTGTCCATCTTCATTGTCATAGAAGTTCAAAATTACTACAGATATTTATTATTATTGCCACCTTTTGAGTGTTTATACTTTCCTTGGTTCCGTACATCAAAGTCAGACTTGGTTTATTCACAGCCACATATCAGATTTCAGTGGCTATTATCACAAGCTGTTTCCTTGTTTACATCTCCATTTTTTTCAGCTTCAGCTTTTTACAGGGCAGACAATGAAACCTGTTTTTACTTTCAGATTCCTCCTGCCACAATGTTTGGCTTTCAAACTCTGCAAGGATCGGGTTTAATAAATAGAAAATCAATCAGCACTATTTTTATTTTGAANGATACAGAGACAGAAGTCTGAGGGGAAGACAACAGACCTGCAAAATGTATTTCATGTTACTCACACTGGTGCAAAGCTTTCTAAATCCAGTTTGATGTCTACATGTTGTCCATCCTCATTGTCACAGAAGTTCAAAATTACTACAGAGATTTATTATTATTGTTGCCACCTTTTGAGTGTTTATACTTTCCTTGGTTCCGTACATCAAAGTCAGACTTGGTTTATTCACAGCCACATATCAGATTTCAGTGGCTATTATCACAAGCTGTTTCCTTGTTTACATCTCCATTTTTTTCAGCTTCAGCTTTTTACAGGGCAGACAATGAAACCTGTTTTTACTTTCAGATTCCTCCTGCCACAATGTTTGGCTTTCAAACTCTGCAAGGATCGGGTTTAATAAATAGAAAATCAATCAGCACTATTTTTATTTTGAAATAGGAGACAAATTATATTACTCTCAGGTATTATAAAAATTCTTTTCATATATTCATCTTGGATCCACTTCTGAACCTCAGTGCATTAAAATTACACTGTCAAATATATTCATATGTAAACCCTTATTCTACCTGCTAGAGGCATATCTTGGTAGAAACCCTACAATTATTATTCTTTTCAGTTGAAGCAAAGAGAAATTATTAATTTTAAAAAAACCCTCCAGAGGCTAAGTTTCTGCTTTCCTGAAGTCAATACACAGTTGGTCTCACATTTAAACAGACGTGGGGTTTCTTTCCAGCACTACAAAAGACAAGCCTGTCTCTTTAGATGGGGTAAGCAAACAAAACTGAGGGCAGGATTTTATTTAGGAAGATTAGATTATGGTCAACAAATACCACTGCAGATTGAAAGGATGAGCAGAGAGGGCACTGCAATGGGAAACACACACAGGGTATCACTGGTGTGATTAAAATCACCACCCTCTCCCACAAAGGGACATCATAAGATTGGGAATGCTCTTAAAAACTGCATCAGTTCCCACACCTTTGACAAGGACTGATGTGGCTTAAGAGATGAGTGGGAAGCATCACACGTGGTTTCAGAAAAGGGAGTAAGAAAAATAATTTGGGTTTTGTAAAGGAGCAGGAGAGTACAAGAAGGGGTTGGTTTCTTACTACTCACTCTGAAATGTGAGCAGAAATGCTCAGCCCTTGATTCTCAGGCTTAGCAGCTTTGGTGGGACTTGAGGAACGTTCTAAACACCAATTTCCGGACATTGCCTCATGTCAAAAACGCTCATCACTTCCCAGTTCCCCCTTTGCATTCCCTCTACACCACCCAGAAGGCACTGCATTTATTTCAGGGGTTTTTTCCATCCCACCACTGGCTTAGAAGGGGAGGTTATTTTTCACAGGTGCTCAGAGCAGTAGAAACTGGGCTGTGAAAATTAACTGTGCTACTTCTTCTAGCTGGCCTTTTTAGTTCCATTTTCCTGTTCAGCAAAGGGGTAAAGAAAAACAAACCAAAAAACACCTGACATTCCACAGAAACAGCAAAACAGAGAACATGAACAGACTGGTGTAAAATAACATCTATCCTTGGCACATCTCAGCACTAGAGATTACCAAAATGTCCACTGTGCTCAGTAGCAAAGTAACTTAATTTCCCAGCTGCCTGCTATCAAGTTCTTCCTTTGCTGGCCCTCTTGTAAAATGAGAGCTGAAATAACCCAGCCAACTGTCCCTGCTGCAGCCTGAAAAGTCAGGCTCTCTCACTTTTTCAGAAGAGCAAAGCACACCATAAAAAATGCCCCGTGTTCTTGTGACAATTTAACAAACAAAGAAGCTTGTTTAAGAAATATGCTGATCATGCCTTGTGTAAATTTATTATTGCTCATTTGTTGTGTGAGGCTTCTCAAGATGTGGAAGAAGAAAGCCAGAAAACAGGAATGCCTTTGAAAGAAGGATGGGGAAGCAGCAAGAAGGGACAAATCAGTAACTCCATGGTTAAGGAAACTCAGGGCCAAAAGGTGAATGACAGAACACTTGGTTCAGACTGGTATAAATTTAATGCAGATTAGGAATCTGGCCCTTCCCAGCACTGGAGAACTGCATCATCAGGAAGATCTTGAATCTTTTCTGTCTATTAAGGAAAGCACAAATTCAGGCAGCCCTTTGAAATCACTTCCTCAAAGGAAAGCTGAGGGGTTTTCATATCAATACACCTACAGACATCCACCACATTAGGCCACTGTGGTCATAAAAAGTTATTTTAAGCCATGGTCTGTGGTAATAAATTAGTTTTAGTGCCAATAATTTTCTCTTTGTAGCTGAGGAGGAGGGGGAGTTTCCCCATCATGATGTAATCAGAAGTTACTTTGAAGCTTTATCAAAACTTAGATCCATTAAATTTTTATCCCAAGAGAAGACACAGCAGACCATGGACATGGCCTCTGAAACACCTAAAACCTCTACCAAACTCCTAATTATTTTTCTATATATTTCTATACTCAAGCACATCAAATCACATTGTTTATAGACCATTATAAAACCACAGTCCTCAGCAGTTCATGCTATATCCTTTACCTGGAAATCACAAAAGAGTCACAATTTTGAGACATCTGGGTGCCAGAATTTTCAGTCCATCTCTTCATTTTATTAAATGCCATTTCTTACCTTTGCACTCCTCTCCAGTCAGAATCACTAAGCAGCTCATCTGGTCCCCTGGGATCAGAGCACTGCACTCTTGCTGGTGTTTTCCAGTCCCTTTTGATATTGCCCAGCAAAGTTAGAAAACCTCTGCTCTGGCTCAAAGCAACCTGTTGTACAATTCAGCAACTTGGACTTTTTTTGCTTCTGCTCCATCATTGGTCTTGACCTCGAACCCCTCACTACTGACCTCTACTTCCCAAATTCATGGTTTATTATAATGCAATGAGGCACATTAAATCACAAGCCAANGGAGCAGGAGAGTACAAGAAGGGGTTGGTTTCTTACTACTCACTCTGAAATGTGAGCAGAAATGCTCAGCCCTTGATTCTCAGGCTTAGCAGCTTTGGTGGGACTTGAGGAACGTTCTAAACACCAATTTCCAGACATTGCCTCGTGGCAAAAATACTCATCACTTCCCAGTTCACCCTTTGCATTCCCTCTGCACCACCCAAAAGGCACTGCATTTATTTCAGGGGTTTTTTCCATCCCACCACTGGCTTTGAAGGGGAGGTTATTTTTCACAGGTGCTCAGAGCAGTAGAAACTGGGCTGTGAAAATTAACTGTGCTACTTCTTCTAGCTGGCCTTTTTAGTTCCATTTTCCTGTTCAGCAAAGGGGTAAAGAAAAACAAACCAAAAAACACCTGACATTCCACAGAAACAGCAAAACAGAGAACATGAACAGACTGGTGTAAAATAACATCTATCCTTGGCACATCTCAGCACTAGAGATTACCAAAATGTCCACTGTGCTCAGTAGCAAAGTAACTTAATTTCCCAGCTGCCTGCTATCAAGTTCTTCCTTTGCTGGCCCTCTTGTAAAATGAGAGCTGAAATAACCCAGCCAACTGTCCCTGCTGCAGCCTGAAAAGTCAGGTTCTCTCACTTTTTCAGAAGGGCAAAGCACACCATGAAAATTGCCCAGTGTTCTTGTGACAATTTAACAAAGAAGCTTGTTTAAGAAATATGCTGATCATGCCTTGTGTAAATTTATTATTGCTCATTTGTTGTGTGAGGCTTCTCAAGATGTGGAAGAAGAAAGCCAGAAAACAGGAATGCCTTTGAAAGAAGGATGGGGAAGCAGCAAGAAGGGACAAATCAGTAACTCCATGGTTAAGGAAACTCAGGGCCAAAAGGTGAATGACAGAACACTTGGTTCAGACTGGTATAAATTTAATGCAGATTAGGAATCTGGCCCTTCCCAGCACTGGAGAACTGCATCATCAGGAAGATCTTGAATCTTTTCTGTCTATTAAGGAAAGCACAAATTCAGGCAGCCCTTTGAAATCACTTCCTCAAAGGAAAGCTGAGGGGTTTTCATATCAATACACCTACAGACATCCACCACATTAGGCCACTGTGGTCATAAAAAGTTATTTTAAGCCATGGTCTGTGGTAATAAATTAGTTTTAGTGCCAATAATTTTCTCTTTGTAGCTGAGGAGGAGGGGGAGTTTCCCCATCATGATGTAATCAGAAGTTACTTTGAAGCTTTATCAAAACTTAGATCCATTAAATTTTTATCCCAAGAGAAGACACAGCAGACCATGGACATGGCCTCTGAAACACCTAAAACCTCTACCAACCTCCTAATTATCTTTCTATATATTTCTATACTGATTCACATCAAATCACATTCTTTATAGACCATTATAAAACCACAGTCCTCAGCAGTTCATGCTATATCCTTTACCTGGAAATCACAAAAGAGTCACAATTTTGAGACATCTGGGTGCCAGAATTTTCAGTCCATCTCTTCATTTTATTAAATGCCATTTCTTACCTTTGCACTCCTCTCCAGTCAGAATCACTAAGCAGCTCATCTGGTCCCCTGGGATCAGAGCACTGCACTCTTGCTGGTGTTTTCCAGTCCCTTTTGATATTGCCCAGCAAAGTTAGGAAACCTCTGCTCTGGCTCAAAGCAACCTGTTGCACAAGTCAACCACTTGGACCTTTTTTTCTTCTGCTCCATCATTGGTATTGACCTTGATCCCCTCACTACTGACCTCTACTTCCCAAATTCATGGTTTATTATAATGCAATGAGGCACATTAAATCACAAGCCAAGGTAAATCTACCTTAAAAAAATCAACTATGAAAAGCAAGGTTTGTAATGGCCTTTATTACTCTAGTAATGCATGTGGGGAGGAAAAGGAAAAGAGAGCAAAGCTGTTCTCAGGCCAACTATCAGGTCTAACAAAAAAAAGTGGCACATTATTTTGAAAATAAGGATCAAGAACCTAATAGTCTACAACAAGAACAAGGTGGCAGTTTTCTTAGAGCTGCTCTGTTCCTTCTAAAGAATCTGCAATGCTCCCAAGAGAGCATAACTTCTAATTCCTATTGTAGTGGGAATAAATCACATTAAAAGTGGTAGTGATTACAACTACAAAAGTATGGTTTGTTTTTTCTGTGTGGGTTTTTTGGGGGGGCAGGGGTGGCGTTTTTTGGTTGGTTTTTTTTTCCCTTTGGTTGGTTAAGTGTCTAAAAATGGGCAATCCAGCCTGGAGCAGGACAGAGCTCAGGACAGTCAGAAAGGCAAGGATTTCTGGAGACCTTGGCCAAGGTATTCTCTCCTCACATCCTTCATGAGATTAACAAACAGGACAGCTCCTTTGCTGTAGGACCAGGTCCCTCCTCAGTTTCCTGCAGGTGATAAAAGGGACCAATAATGGCCAAGTACTCATCAGGAGCCCTGCAAAGGCCAACCACAAAATAATCTTCCTTTAATCAACTCTGAGCTAGGAACCAGCTTTCTAAAAGGTTCCACTTCTTAAAAAAAAAAACCCAGAAGAACAACAAAAAGCACCACTGACCTCTATAAAGGTTTTCTTGCTAATGTTCCTTTTATTGAAGCCTATTAAAAAGTAATGCTTTCAATAATGTCTCGCAGTAATGCCCTTCTAAAAGTTAAGGGTGCATAAAAAGGAAATCCTCATGCTTAAATACTTTCCAACTTCTTTAATTATCTCTCTTCCTCTTTATAACTTTGGATCAGTGCTTGCCCTTGATCTGATCCCAGATTCTCTTTAGCTTCCTTGTATCATCTCATTTATGCTTTTATTTGCCTTTACTAATAAGGAGCTGATTCTGCAACGGGGCACATAAAAGTACAGAAGTTAATTAATATTCCCTGTGGGCCAAGAACAGGATTTACACCACAAACAAAAGAGCCTAATCCTGAGCTTTTCTGATCACACAGAAAAACAAACAGAAAATGTTCAACCTCCCTGCAAACTGGAAAAAAAACAAACAAACAAAAAAAAAACCCACCATGGTTACATTGATACTTTTTCTTGGTTCTGTATTGACCATTCTGCATATCTCTCCTATTCCCACACTATTTTCACCTGGCAATTATGATCAGAACAGAGCAACTCTAAATCAACATTGCTAGACAACAAAGTGAGGACATTAAAAATCTCTGTGACCAAAAGGGACTTTTGTGCATCCCATCCAGAAGGAAAAATAAAGTAAAAGCCTTTAAGTTTCCCAAGAATGCCCACAATTTTGTCTTGCTCCTGTCAACAAAGTATTTCAATTGTGTTTGGTTTTGTTCCCTGCATAGAGTCATTACCAATGCTGAACACACTCAAACATAAAATCCCTCTGAGCAAACAGCTCCTAATCCAATGCTTCATCATTTTAATCATACCACCAGAATTTTTCTGGGGAAAATAAATCAAATCAGAAATCTGCTCTAACCATTTCAAACAACATTCATTACGTTGTTATTTTATGCATTCAAAGCCACTTTCAGACTTGCAATTCTGGCCATAAAATATCAATTCATGGTGATGAATGAAAAGACTAAAACCTCAAATTGGTAAAAAAAAACTCAAGAAAAATGTGAATAAAATGCTGTTTCTTATAGGCTGAAAGAGGCTATTCCACATCTTTGCATGGAGGAGTGAACTTGGGGCCAAATGACAAAACTTAAGATCTGAGGTTATAATGGAAAAGCAAAATACACCTCAGATGAATTATGAGGCTTAGAAAAAAATGGAGAAAGAAACATAAAAAACTGGGGACAACCTCTTAAAGCCCAGTGAAGAAAGCAACAGCTCCCAGCCTAACTGGAAGCTGACCTTTTCCAGTTGTTGGCAGGAGATGTGATGAGGTGAGAAACTCTAGAAGTGCCTCCAGCCTGTCAGGTAACCCCCTGCATTATTTACAGTGCCCAAGCAGTGTCATTTGTCTCCAACTTCCAGACAATTTGTGCACCCTTATTGGAGTTTAATAATAAATCCACAGTCTCCCCTCTGTTTGCTGGGGTGAAATAAAGACTGCTGAAATAAAAGAAGGATGTACATGTAGGAAAAAGAAGAGAGAGAAAACTTTTAATGCATCAAAATCATACTCCAGAGGAAATGTTTTCACTTCCCAGGAGGCTCAAAACACTGCTGTCAGTGTCTTGCCATGCCAGAAACACCCCCAAACATAAACCAGACACTTCATGTTGCCAACGTAGGACATAAATGTATAAAATATATCAATTATGTCAGTGGATTACACCAAGAACATCCTGTGCTGAACTTCCTGCAAGCTTCTAGGATCTGTTTTAAAACAAGGTGGATGAAAAAGCAGGCCAAAGGAAGCAGTAAGTGACAGCTCTTAGCAAGAATATTTCTAGAAGACCAAAGCTAATACTGTCTTTTACAGCCCCAAAACACTGCAAACCAATATAATGGGAAAGAAAAAATTGTGGTGATGTCTATTTGTATACAAATTTTGTTATCAGGCAAGAAGAGATAAGAAAGAGCACTAAATACACTCTTCAGAATTAGAAATTGAGAGGGAGACATTAGCCTGATAAAGACAAGTATTTTTAAAAACCTTTCTGCTGGATTTAAATCATAAGAAAAAGTTTTTCTCATAAACAAGAAATAGACCTCAAGATGCAAAAGTGACATCTGTTTTATTAAAATGCAGACATCCTTGGGAGATTAAGTCATTCTGCGTGGTCTCACACATCTGAGGATTCCTAGAGAAGGATTTGAATGGAAGATTTAAGTCAACTTGAGAACACAAATATAAGTGGCTTCCATCTTTATCACTTTCAGCTTTTTCTGTTTTGAGTATATGGAAACATCCACCATAGAAATTTTGTTTCTAGCATAGCAAAAATAGCAATATTACTATTAGAGTTGCAAATTTCATTAAAATAATTTTCAGGCTTAGCATGACAAGATGGGTTTTTCAAAAGAGCTTTAAACCTCTGAAAAAAAAAATATCTTCCCATGAAGACAAAAGCACAGCAGTCACCATATTACTGAAGGTCTAACTCCAGTCCAAAAAATGAGTAAGTTTACATGTATTTACAGGAATCTAAATTAAAATGTTTTATATTTTAACCAGAAAAAGTAAGTCTGCTGGTCTAATGACTCTTTCAAGCTTTAAACTCTACAATGTTTTCTTTTTTTTCCTCCTATCACAGGCTTAAATTTAACTCAGATTAATTTGATCTACTGGTCCTCCAGGAATTGGACAAACATAATTAATACATCAGGCTGAAAACTCAAACTTTTATTAATGGGTTCAGGCAACTCCACAGGGACCCCTCGAGTCTTTTAAAAAGTTAATCCTCATGTAAGTGTTGTGTCTTCAAACACTGGGCTTTTCAACGAGAACATGCAAAACTCTTTCCCCTGCCCAAAGGAAAACAAAGATGTGGTACTTCCCCACAAAGAGCTACCAGAATAATAGCTGGACATATAGTGAAAAGGTTCTTTGTCTTGAAAGGCATAAATGCATCTCCCTGCATAAGAGATGCCCGTGTTAACTGGAGCACTGCTTATTCTGTTCCACTAAATATTGCCTCAGGCCCTTGGTGAGCCATGACATGGCAAGGCTCTGTGCCAATTTATTGGGTTCCTTCAGATGAAACCACTCAGGCCAGGATCTCAGAGGTCTGAACTTGAATTTCCTTGTAGGAAATTCTTCTGGATGCAGGATGACTTTGAGAACAAAACAATTCAGTTTGTGCCTGTTACCTTCTGCTGGAGACTGAGGCAGCCCTTCCCTGAGAGAGGGAAAATCCCACTTACAGTGCAAAAACTGTCTGTAGCAGCTTAGTTTTATCATCTATAGCAACCAGAACTTAACTCAGGATATATTTGCTTGGTAGTGATGCTGACCTCACAAGATCCCCCTTGTGAGGGCAGGGAGATGTACATACTCCCCAGTCTGCAGAACAAACAACACTGGAAGCAATTCCCTCGGGAAAATCAGACAGGAAGATGCTGTTTTTACAGAAAAGGGAATTAAAGTCACTTGGTTCCTTTTTATTTTTTTTTTTAGCCACTGATTATTTATACTGATAATCATGGGATGGCTGCAGAAGGGACCAAGACAAAGTTGTCACCACAGTGCTGCCAACTGGGAATTTCAATACCTCCTCCTGCAGTGAGCTGCAATACTGGAGAAAAAGCTTTGTCCCCAGAATGCTCCAGATTTGCATGGAACTGCCAGGAATGCTGCATGCAAGGGGCAAAACCAAACACAGTGGGCATGGATGGATTAGAAAAAGAAATAAATACCCATTACCAAACTGCCTAAATGCTGCAGTAACAGCAGAATGAGAGTATTAAGTTTAATGTGCCTGAGAGAAGTAAAAGTTTTGCATACACGGCTTACTCCGAGACATAACAATTCACAGAATTAAAAACATGACATTTTTCAGTCTAATTCTTTTCTGGCTACTTGGAGTGCATTTTTCTTTGCCCTGCAACCACTCAATGCTGATGCAACAAAGAGCTTGTCAGTCTCGAAAAATCACATCTTTAAGTTCCAGTGAGACATGATTATGTTATTGAGGTTGCATGTGCATTCTTCTTGACAGTATGAAAGCTGGCAGTCCTCTAACCAGGCAAGAAAATAATTATTTAACCATATATCAATGATTAGACAGGTCCTAAAACCCTAAACTCAGCTTGGCATATTGGGGGGTTTTTTGTTGGCTTTGTTTTGTTGGTTTTTTGGCTTTTTTTCCAGAAATCTACAAATCCTTTGCAATTTGACAGCTTCACAGTGAATGATGATGAGAAACCAGCCCTGAAAATTTCATTCCTCTGTCACAACCTAGAGGAGAACTTTTTGCAACACAGCAGGACAAGGAAGGAGTTTGGGCAAACGTTTCCCACTGAATTTGCAAATATCTGTGGCCTTGCACAGTTATCCTCAGTCACTGTCCTGGGGGTGTAAGAGATACCTGTTCTGCCAAGCTGAATGGCTCTTTGCATTCCAGACAGGACTGAGATGCAAACCATCAACAACAGATTTCTAATTATAACTATGTAAAATATCACCCCACTGCCACGTATCAACAGCATGAAAGAGAAGAAAAATAAAAGAACTGTGTTCATGGATAACAGCTCTCTCCTTCACCTCCAGCAGAGGCAGAAAAGTTGACTACAAGCTTTGTTTTTTTAAATACTTTACACTTGCCTCCTCTTCAGGGAGATTTAGAGAGGAAACAAATTACCTGGGGCTTGCAAGCTGGCAGCAGAGCTGCTCTGCAAAAATGTCTCAGCACAAAGGTTCAGGTCACCATCCTAAATTTCTTTGTATCTCTAGCCTTTGGCAAATTCAACTTGTTTACCAAAACTGGCTCAAAAAACCCTGCCAAACCCACAACAAAACACACCAAAAATAAGCCACAAAATCTATAGAGGAATATTGTCCAAAGGCAAAGAAGAATTGGCTTCTTTGGATTCAAAGGATTAGTTGAGAACTGGATTCTCTGCTGTGCTTCCTGGGGAGGGAGGAGGAATCCCCACCTCCCAATATCCTGACAAATGGAAGACATGGAACATTTGAGTTCCAGGAAAATGGACTTCTACTTATCAAAAAGTCAAGGAAACACCACCACGAGCAGGGCCCATAGAAAGATCCATCTGGTCTTTATTTTTAACCCCAAAGGTGCCAGAGCCATCACTCAGTGCCACAAACCGATGATGAGAAATAGGCAACAGGAAGCCAACATCTGGAATTGAATAAACAGCAAAAAAAAGGTACCAAAAGTACCAAAAAGCCTACAGAAGTTGAATATAGCAAGCAGGCAGGATTGGAGCATGGTGAGAAAGACCCTTTGAAGATTTTTTTGGCAGCCATTCCAGGCACATCTCAACCACAAAGCACACCAAAAGCAGGGCTTGCCACCCCCTCCCAGCCCCTCTCCTCTCCCACCCAAATGTACTCCAGAACCCACTGCTGCCTACAAACAGCTCCCAGATGGTGCTAAACCCTCCAGCCAGGCTGAAAAGAAACCCAAACATAATTCACCCCAGCTGCAAGCTCAGGGAGGCACTCAGCCCGTGCTCTGCTCCACTGAGTGAGTGAGGGGCACCAACAGGGTTGGCTCCCTGTGCTACCACAGAAGGAGAGGCAAAACATCCCCCAAAATAAGAGAGAATGTCTTACACAGAAGGAGAAAGAGAGGAACCATCACATTCCTGCCTGTGGGAGATGCTGGCTTCCTAAAACATCTCTTTGGCTTAGAGTATGGCAAAAATTAAAGCATAAAAATCAAAGAGGAGGGTATAACTCTCACTATATAATGTAAAAACTAATCACACAGTGGTTCCTTACATTTCATCCCCATGAAGACTTCCTTCTTTCCTTTAAGCCCATGTGCAGCCCTGTTATATTCTTAGGAAGGGGGAGATGAAAAGAAATGTTTGACAAGGTCCAGGGCACTGCCTCTGAAGGTCAGCCCTTACCTGTGTGGTGCTGCAGAAGCAAACAATGCCCAGGGTAGGAGAAAGTGATTCCCAGGAGCCCAAACCCAGCAGTGCAGAGAGCAGCAGCCCCTGCACTGACTCAGCTGGGTGTCCTGGTGTGATGCTCAGCTCCTCAAGTGTCCCTTTGCCACAGCCAGGACTGTGGAGGAGACCAAGAGCTTGGACCAGCCCCTCCAGCAGCACACAGGAAACTCCAGGTGAGCATCTTCAGCTCCTCACTCAACACAGAGTGAGGAGGAAACCACAGACAGCAGAGAGAGGCAAAGACAGGAGGAGGGATTGCTTTTCCTCAGTCCACCAGAGATGATGTTTTAATGGAGTTCATTGCTTTTCCTCACTGCACCAGAGATGATTATTTGTTTTTTTAATTATAATGGAGTTCACAGACCCAACACATTTGCTAGAAAGCTAAATGAAGTGTGCACAGTTAAATCAAGTCCCCAATGGGATGTGCAGTTACCACAGAAATTTCAAAGTCCAAAGCAAACCAGAATTCTGATGCTCCACACCACTGCAACTGTGGGAAGAACATGGGCAAAACCCGCTATTGACAAACTGCTATTTTAAATACCTGAGAAAAAACACCAAAAAAATAAATGTTTCACTTAGGATCATAAACCCAAGAGAAAACCTTGTGCACAACACACATTCAGAAGCAAGAACACAATGAGATGTGAGGGGGAAAAAAAGTCATGGAGGAGAACAAGCCCCCATGAGCTCAAAACCAGACATTCAGCACACCTTCATTCTGTGAAAGCATATCCTTCAGAAATGTTATTTAGCATAAGAGCTGTAAAACTGTAATGCCTAATGCAATACCTCAAAGGTTGATGGGGTAAGAGCCTTCTTTAAATTTGGGTCATTAGTCCTTACAGGAAACATGACTTTATTTGGAAGAGATCTTTTATTACTAATTAACATCAGTACTTTAATAAGAGAACATTTCAGTTTCAGTCTCAGCACTGTGCTGCAGAAATCAGTTTTGTTAATTGAAGCAGAATTCCCTTGCAAACTGTTACAATGGGAATGGCTTTCCTTTATAAGCATCTCTGTAAAGTCCAGCTTCATTATTTATGCCATGTCTTTTAGAAATTTCTCATTCTTTTACTCAACTGATTCCTCATTTCCTTTTATTCAATGTTCAAACATTGATGTGAGGAGTTTTATTAATAATTCAGAAGCATCCTCATTTTACTGATGGATGAAATTGGATACTACTCCTTTAAATATGATTGCAATACTGAAGTGTAACACCAGCAAAAAAGCTGGCAAAGTTTGCCTTTCTTTGAGATAAATGGAAAAAAATTGTATCTTGTTACCATCAAAGAAAACTGATGTTCCTGTAAATTATGACTCACTGAATATTTTGTTGTGGTTTTAATTTTTTTTTTCCAAGGAATCTTAGCAGCACTTATTTCTTCAGGAAGTTTTAAGGGTTGCAAAACTTCCTTTTCCTCACAATATTTCAATCTGTCAAGGAAAAGCCTCCAAGCTGTTCCATGGGAGATTGAGAGAACTGTAAGCTTGATTTAAAAATTCTGAGCTTTAGGCAAAGAGCAACAACTCTTAGTTTGTTTCAGAGAAATAAACAGGTTATTTAGAGGCAGTGTGGAAGTCACAAATCCATTAGTAAAATCTGGTCTGTCCTAACCATTTCCATCACACTGAGAGTCACCTGTCAGCTGCAGATTGCTGAATTTCTGCTGCAAACTGAACTCTATTTAAGCAAAAAAAAGAAAAAAGCTTAATCAAGATTCATTTATAACTACATTTGTAGCTATGCTGTTTCAATTCTATTAATGAACTTCAGAGTGTACCAATTTCAGTGTTCTGTAGTTCTCTGCAGGTTGATGAAATGTTAAGCAGTGACATAACAACGTGGCAGATCAGAATCAAGACACATCTACAACTTGCTGAGAGAAAGGGAGATTTAAAAAAAAAAAAAGAAAAAAAATAGAAAAATCACACTTTGTCAGGTCAGTTTTACAGTTTCTGAAATGCCAGTTGTACATTTTAGCACACCACTAGTCTCAAATGGTGAAGGCACTGTCAATCAAAGACTCCTATCACAAGCAAGCTCTGGGTCTGTGTTCAAGCAGGGGAGGGGGAGAAGAGGCAGGGGAAAATAATCTCTGCACTGGGAATGCACTTGGATATAATGAAGTGGGGGGGAAAATGATGAAATTTCAATAAACAGGATCACCCACTGCAGCCCTGTAAAAGAAGCAGCACCAAAGATGTGTTGAAGGCCAGTTACAGCCCAGGGAATCCTCCTGCCTTTCTGCTCTTCTGGCTCACAAAAGTGACAACGTGTCAGCAGTGCTCACTGGGTGTCCTGAAGGCTTCAGGTCCTTTAAAGACAGAGTGAGGGTCATGGCCTTCACTCCCCAGGTCTGTATTTTTAAGAATCATTTTGCATCCCTTTGGTGCACTTGTGGACTCCCAGGAGCTGTTACAGAACCTTGGCTTTGAGTCCAACTTTGCACCTGCCCTCTTAAAAGCCTCATTTCTCAAGTGCTCCTGATTCCCCCTCCCCAAAAGGAGGATTCCCAACTTTGGTTTCTCTTCAAGAAAAATTTAGTGTCTTCCACAGTATAAATCTTCAGCTAAAGGGGTTTTTTTATCCTCCCATTAAACTTTGATCTTAAAGCACAGCATCTTCTTGAATCATCAAAAAAATGCCACAATCTGCTTTCAGCAACCTGTGGGCAAAGCTCCTGAATCCTCTTGGGGCTCCAAAATAGCAATGACCCCTCACTGTCCAAGCTCTCCTCACTCCAGTCACCTCCTCCTTTCCTCATGGGAGCAGCATTTCAATTGGGCTGCTGGTGCCTCATGTTTCATCCCCTGCAGATGAACCAGCAGATCCATTTCCAGCACTAATAAGTTTCAATGAGTAGTGACAGCTTCCAGTCATGCAGAAACATAGGCAGACTCAGATGTCATTCTCAAAATGGTAACTGATTTTCGAGAGGGAGTATCACAGTCAGATTGCCAAAATAGACCCTCTCTGCTTTTAAATGACTCACTAAAACCCAGGGCAAAGCAAAGGCAAATAGCAAAACTATTATTATAGGGAAAAAAAACCACCAAAAACAACACAAAAACATATTTAATGTCTTAGCTAACATGGGGGGATCCTCAAGAAGATAAAGCAATTCTTGTTTCAAAGAAAAGTACTTATCTTTGTGAGAAAAGACAACTTGCTATTAATTCAAGATAAAAATCACAGTACTGGAGGTGAGCCAGTTTATTGCTTTCACAAGACCTAGCAGACTGAACCAAGATAAAAGAAGAATCCCAGGGCTTTGCAAAAGAGGGATAAAAGCTGCAAAGCTCTGATTTCCTGAGTGGCAGCACTGATATTCCCCACTCCAGACCTCAGTTTGGTACCACTGCCATAGGCTCACCAGGTATCATCACTGGGGATTGAATTAGCAGGGGGCTTTGGGATACAAGTTTTGGCTTTCACTGTCTGGCACCTGGCAATGAGGTCTGCAGTCAGCACAAAAGATCTGGAGACTCTTAAAAATATAAAAATAAAAAAGCTCTCAACAGGCAGATCCTGAAGATTTTCGTGGAGATGAATTGAGCCCTCCTCAACACCATCCTGCTCATTTCCCAGTCCACAGCCCCCAGTTCTCCATCTGCACTTCCCTTAGCCCTGCTGCTACACCCACCTCTACAATTCCAGTGCTCAGCTGTGTGACAGCTCCTCCAACAGCCTCGCAAGTGACAGGAAATTGTGACAGATCTCAACAGAGAACAGCTCGGGCAAGTTTACAGTAAACTGGCTTAGCTTTGTCTGAGGCAATCCCAAGTAGTGAAAGTGAGGAGGAGCTGTCAGGTTGAATTAATTGGAAATCCCAAACAGCCAGCCTTGCACACAAGAGAGCTCAGCTCTCTGTAAAATTAACAGCCCCAAGAGAAAGATGTGAGTCCTCAGGTTTACTCCACTGAGGTGCAGGAAGCATCCAAAAGGTGTTATCCATCATTAAACACTCACATCCATTCTGAGCTTCCCCCTCTCATCTGAAACCTGCAAACAGAGTAAAATCAGAATCAGCCCAGATCAAACAGTGCATTGCAGCACTTTCTGCCTCTCCTCACTGTACAGTCTAAAGACAGCAGCATTTTGAGATTTCTTTGTAGTACTACCCCAGTGACATACCGATGAGATAATGTAATTCCCGAGGACTGCAGAAGAACATTAAGGAACATAAAGACAGACAAAAGAGACCATTAAGTTTGTTCAGATCCTCTCTCTCTCTCCTTTTCTTAAAAAAGTCCTCTCATCTCAGATAAACAGGGGATTTTTCTTCGTTTATTTGCTTTCATGTCTGGAGTTAGACATTGCCCAGCAGAGTTTTCATGAAATATAATGCCTGTTTAAAATAGTACAAACATCAAATAAAAGATGTGTCTCACAGTAAGATGAGGGCACGAAAAAAGTAACAAGACTGGTGACAAATTCTTTTAAATTGTTTCCAAATGATCTGTGTTTCCTTTAACAAAACAAGCACACAAATGATCTTGGGGTTTGCTTTGTTTTTCTGTCCGGGATTGTTGTTTTTTTAATTTGAGATTTTTGAGCCTCAACCTCAAAATCATTAAACAGGTAGACAGACAATTTTTTCTATTAATATCAGTGGAACAAACTACTTAAAGATCAATGTTCTGATGCTGCAGAAAGCCTCTCACCCAACATCACTTCCAGTCTTTATCCCTGGGCTGAAAAATGCCTTCCAACTCATAGAGGTAAATTTTAGGCAATTGTTGGTTGGTTTTCCAGCTTTTTCTCTTTCTATCAGAGCAACAACTGAGTGCATTTCTAGGAGCTCTAAGGGGAATGTGTGTCCAGAGTAGAGAGTGCACACTTGGATCAAGAACACTAATCACATGTGGTTTCTAATCAGTGAGTGCAGTATCACCACCACAAGAATATTAAAAATAATTTTAAAAAAAACCTCCTGTATAACACAAGTGACCCCAAGCTCCAGATATGCATCATTTTAAGGTCAGTTGGTCCCTGAAGGCACAAGTCTATTACAGGGCAAGAACAGGGGAATAACTGGAAGTCTCTGTTATTTTATGTCATCTGAGGTAAGAACACTGCCTGAGAACATTTCCTCATTGCTGGGAGCAAGAGTCCCATGCAGGGAGAGCAGAAAGAGCAAGGTCATCTGTAAAATCACCACGTGCTCTCCTTCACATCCTAAAGCAGTCACTGCTCTAAACCTCTACGAGGAAGGTTTGAAAACCAAGGAGGACTGACATGGCTTGTGACACATTCCCACAGAAACCCAACTTTTTGGACTCCACTTATTAAATTGCCTGTAGTGACATCTGTAAATCTTGTTTGATAGAAGCCATGAGGAAGATGTGACAATACTGAAAAAATGTTACTGCTGGCATGACTGGGAATACCCACAGAGCATGCACCTGGACATCCCAGAGTGTACAACACCAGCTCTGTGTTCTGGGAGGCAGGAAGGCCACAAATCTCTCAGAAATCCAAGTGAACCTATAAAAGAACCTCCCCAAAACTCCCATGGATTCCCCACACAGGGTAAGGTGGCCTTTAACTCTTAAAAACTGCCTTGTAAAAAGTGTCCCAGTCTGCCACGTGAGCAAAAAGTGATTTTTGTACACAGATAAGCACACAGTGGTGCAGAAAGTGATGTGAGTTTACACAATTTCTCCAGTGAAGCTTGAAGGATTGAAGTAGAGGCTCCAGAGTCTCCTGCTTTTAGCCCATGGAGCTTTTGGGGAAGAGGTGTGTATCTAGAGGAAGAAACCTGGATTGCATCTGCTATGAGCCAAAGTGTGTATATATAAATATATATAATAAATAAAAATAAATAAAATTATATATTATATAAACAACAGGGTTGCACCACGTTCTGGCATTCCCTTGATCTCCACACAAAGAACCACTAAAAAAATTCACTAATGTACTCAGTGAAAAATGCCAGTGTTTGCCAGGGGCAGGAAGTCTAAATTACTGTGCCCATCTTCCTCTGAGAGGAAAGCCAAGGAAACTTGATTAATATTTTTCTACCACAAACAGAAGGGCAGAAAAGTCTCCTCCTTCATACACTCTGGAGGTCAAACTAGATGATGTAATGATCTCTTGTGGTTTTAAACAGGTTTCATGGATTGTCTGACTTAAAAATAGACACAATGTTTAAATAATAACATTCTCCTGCAATTGAGTGCCTGGTACAAGAAGCCTCCAGCCACTAAGATCTGGAGGGATACCACCATACAGGGATTTGTAATAAACCAAAGGGAAAATCCTGGCTTGACACTCCAAAATGGAATACTACTGACTCTTCCCACATGAAAAGCAAGGGATATATGCTATTTTCTGTACAGCCTGCTTTAGCCAGGTGCAGATCTCCATGAAAGGACGGGAAGCCAGGCACGGATTTGCAGGAAAGCACACAAATCCAGGTGCAGATCTCCAGCAAAGCATGCAAAGCCAGGCACTGATTTCTAGGAGAACACGCAAATCCAGGTGTACATTTCCAGGAAAACATGGAAAGCCAGGGGTGCACATTTCCAGGAAAACATGGAAAGTCAGGGGTGCACATTCCCAGGAAAACATGGAAAGCCAGGGGTGCACATTCCCAGGAAAACATGGAAAGCCAGGGGTGCACACTCCCAGGAAAACATGCAAAGCCAGGGGTGCACACTCCCGGGAAAACACGCAAAGCCAGGGGTGCACACTCCCAGGAAAACATGCAAAGCCAGGGGTGCACATTCCCAGGAAAACATGCAAAGCCAGGGGTGCACACTCCCAGGAAAGCACACAAGATGTGTCTGTAGTGCATAACCACACCCAGGTTTGGGACATGCCACCTCCATCCTCAGCCCAGAAGCACAAAAGCCACCATGTCCCATGCAACTGGAGCCCCTTTCTGGCTCCATGGAATTGTTCCTTGCCAGCTACAACAATCCAACTGAGCAAACCTCACCAACTTGCATGAACTGCCTGGAAGCCCACTGGGTATCACTTAATTCCATGAGCCACTGAGTACACGGACAACGGGGATCAAGTTACTCTGCTCCATGTTTTGACAGCAGCAATTTCATTCTATTTATGATGATAATTCATAAAGCACCACCAAATTCAGTGCAGAATCTCTTATGAAAATAATTACAGCCTACTAATTCAGGATCTCGTTGAAGCACACCATTAATTCCCTGACAGTCAGGGAGCAAGCCAAAGACTTTGTGCAAATGAAGGATTAGCAAGGTCTCAACACTCACATTTCCTTGCACTTCAAATGTGCAAGGAGCAGACCTTATTAAATCAGCATTTCATATGATGCCTTAAATGATAGCCCCCAAGGCAGATTTTTTTTTCTGTACTTCAAAAGATAGTTATCATCCTGCTTTATGTTAGTCTGGGGTAACAGAAAAATAAATTCCTATCTAATTGTTCTACCACTGCACACAGGGAGCATAAAATAGTTGCTCTTTCCCACAGCTGTCAAAAATGCCCAGACTTTTATTCACAATGAGGTGTCACCAGTCCCACACAAAGAGAGAACAGCTCTAATACAATGCTGTGAATTCTCTTCCACTTGGCCACTGAAAATATTTGGAGCAGTAACCTTTTCTGAACCTACCACTCAGCATTTGGGTTGTCTCCATATGTGCCTCAGGGCTGTATTGCCTGCCTCTCTGTGTGCTTAAAGTGCTTCCGTTTCTATGCAGAACAACTTGGTGGTTGTACATCTTATGGTAGTTTTTAAAGTAAGATTTGCCTAAAACTGGGGAAAAAAATTTAAAAAAAACAGGCTGGGGATTTTTCTTCTTGATGTTTAATAATGTTCAAAGCTGTCTGAAAATTTGCTTACCTATAATCATAAAGGACTGAGTAAGTTCCCTGCTTTGCATCCTCCCTGTTTTCAAAGCCCCTGCAGTACAGCCACTGTGAAATCATGACACACACGATCCAGATCTGTGTGATCTCTCCAAGGCCTGAACTAACTCAGGGCTCCATAAGCAAAACTGACCTGGAAGCTGTTAGGAAACATCTCTTACAACTAAAACCAGCATTTCACTAAAAATTAAAATATGATTAGAGACGGATTACTTGCTACAGGTAGTTTGACAGCCCGACTTAATAAATTAGAACCCCCTAAAAGCCACCAGAAATATTTGCCAATGTTCAAACCAAGAGCTCATAGCAAATAATTAAGAATGCTGAAAGAACTCGCAGAAGATGTTGCATTCTTCCAAACTTTTCCATCTTATCTCAAATGTTTAAAGTAAAAAGAACAGAGATGTTTTCTTCAAACCACAGTTTTTATCAATCCTCCCCAACATTCAAGCAGCACAATATTCTTCTTTTAATGGGGCTAAGTAACCCCCTCTGAACCTCAGGAGATGTCTGCAAAATAACTGTTCCCCCTCACTGCTCCTTTGTTATTATTTTTTCCATACTCTTGTTACTTCAGGCAGAAATAACTTAGATATTATCATCAATTTACCAAAACAGAATTCCCCTGAATTCATTTTCTTTTAAGTTAGACTTTTACAATTAAATTGTACATTAGAGCTAAATCTAATGATTTTCAACCTGTCTGAAACTGATTGGCTCACTAAGTCCACAGTTTAATTCTTCCCCCTCTCTCATTTTGCTCACTAGAAGAGAAATGAATCTACCTTCAAGCCTGTTGGAATCAATCTTCTTTTCTCTTTCTCACAATTTATAAGCCAGAGGCTTAAAAAGTGTTCATATCCGCTTTTAACAAGCTGGTTATGTGAGATAAGCACAAGAACATTAATAAAAATAGCTCAGCTTTAGGTCATGAACATTTCACAAAAGTAGACCTTAAAAAAAAAATACATCCTAAAGGCTAATTGTGATTTATACCATGTTACTTTTCCTATACTACCAATTACCAATCATCTCTGCAAGATCCCTTCTTTCATATGCCAGAGTAATAAATGCAAATGCTGCCAGCTCATTCCTAATCAGGGAGACACTTCACAGCACAGACAGCCCCCAATCAGTCCTGGGACCTCTGAACACTGGCATGCTGCAGAAGAAAGTTTATTCTTTTCCAGCTGAGGCATTTTACTTTTTTATTAAAATTATTTAATTTTTTTAAGCCCTTCACAAAGATTTCATAGCTGTCCCATACACTATATTTCAGTATAGCCTACACCATCCTCAGTGTCTCCCAAATTCACAAAAACTGTATTCAGGCAACACCAATACAACCACTGGCACTGAAACTTTTATTACTTCAATTACAACAAAGCAGCTGGTGGTAATAATAACACTACTTAGCATTTATATGCTGCTTTATATCTTCAAAAGCCTGTATAAATATTTGTTAATTAAGCCTCCCAAAACTCCTGAGAGTCAGATATGTTTTTTGTTTATGAATAGGAAAACTGAGACAGAGACAAAACAGCTGTTCTCAAAATGGAGATTTTTAGATTTTTTAAAAAAAGGGAATGGAGATTCTGGACAGTAACTTTCAGAGTTATTAAAGGACAGCTTAAAATACTCAAAGAACCCAGTGGGACATAAACTCTCATGCTCTAAGCATCCACCTCCTCAAAAAAAAACAACACCAGTGCTGTCCCTGGGAAGACACAGCTTGCTGCTGCCAGCTGCCCTAAGCCACTTGCACATCAACATTCAGCTTTCATAGAAGAAGTGAGAAAAACTGTAAATTCTGAGTAGGAAAGAACTTGTTCCACCACATATCGAGGCACTTCTGAGAATATCTTACATTCATATTCACTAGGACCATTTATTGAAGAGACTTTTTTGATGTGTGTTAAGACACCTCACTCACACAGGGAAAATAAATGCCTACACACACTCTCACACCTCCCCAGTAAGGTCTTGAGCTCTAGATCTGCATGATGAGAGCTTAAAATTATTGCCTTGACAAAGCACACAGCATTACAGGGAAGACATGACTTAACCCACAAAGTCTTGCTTGGCCATATAATTGCACATGCAACATTTCCCACTGAGAACAGTAGGTCTGAAATGCTTTAGAGAAAAATTTGGAATAGAGGACACAAATGGAGAGGAAGAATTGGGGTTTGAGTATGCAAAAGCTTTACTGCAAGAAGTGTCATGAAGCTGAACATGGAGCAGTTAAACAGTGATGTAAAACAAAAAGGGTAGGGAAAATAGGGGTTAAATAAAGAAACAGAAGAGGGGAAAAAAAAGCAACAAGAGACTAAAGTTATATCAAGGCTCAACAGTAGGATGGACCAGAATATGGAAGATGGTGGAGAAACATGGCTGAGGCAAGCAGAGAAGGAAGGAAAACCTGAAGAGTTCACCCAGGGGCCAGGCTGGACAGGGAGAGGTGAGACCAGACACTTTAAACACCACGAGGAGGGACACTGTGACTGCCGTGGAGAAGCTGTGTCAGTTCCTTGGCAGAGGCAGGACATTTGTCACCCAGGGGTGACTTACCTAGGAGACACCAAGGCACAAAGTCCAGATCCCTCCTGCTCTCCTGCCCTCTCCATGTGAGATAGCACCAAGAGGCTAATTGCCAGTTAGCCCAGATTTATGAGCCTTAACGAAGTTTGCTGCTAAAACAGAAACAGATCCCATCCTCTACCTCCCAGCCCTCTGCCCTGGACAAAGCTTTATCCCTGAATACAGGAAGAGAAGGAAACAGAAAGATGAAACATTACACTGAGGGTTGCCAGAGCACAGGAAGAGTTGCAAAGCAATAAATAATGCTGGAAGTGGAGCAGAGAATTAATAATCCCACTTTGGGAAAAGCGAGTCTGAGATGAGATTGAAGGGGAAGAAGAAAACACGTGTATTTAATCCACAGCCTGCCACCCAATTCTGAAACACAGATGCATATTTTTATCTCCAGCTGAAGGCAGAGCAATGCACTCACTGCCTTCCCAAGACATGTTGTGCAAAGCTGAAAATTACTTTAGAGGCACAAGTATAAACGGTTGAGTTTTCCACACCATTTTTTAAATGGCACAGAAGATCATCAAGCTAAATTTTATTGCCACACAATATCAACCAACTCCTCATGATGTAACTCAATTTCCTTGCATTATCCTTGCCAGATCATTGAGTTCCCCGTGTATTATGAGTGCACAAGACAATGTACAAGACGAATGTCTCACTCCTTGTACAAAGGTCTCACATTCACATACTCTGAGTAATAGAACATCTCATGCAAAAATATTTTTATGATGTGCACTGGGATTCTCAAAGGGCATTGAACTCCTAAGCAAATCCCTGCATTAACCAGATACCTAACACCCAGAAACACCAAGTGTCTTTCTAATCCCTTATGGAGTGGGGGGAAAAAAAAGCTTTCTTCAGGTTAATTACTTCAAATTATATTTTACACTGGAAACAAAGAGATCTTTGTCTCAGGAAATAGAGGAGACTACACCTCAGACGCAATGTGGAACAAATGAAAAGATCAGTGGCCTCAGAAGAAGGAAGAGTGCGTTAGAAGGAAGAGCAAAGTCCTTAGTTTTCATGAAAGGAGCATTCAAAGGGATGAATTAAGCCCTCTCAACCACCCCAGAATAAAAGAACGTGCTTGTTAACCGAAGTTCACATTTCAGGTGAAAGACAATTCTCCAGGACCTTGAACAGAACAAAACACAGCAACATCAAAGCCTACAGTCAAAACACTCACAAAACTGGGATAATCTTGTATCTCACCAGGTATCTGCAAATGTTGAAGAGCAAACGATATTCTGTGAGCTCATCATGTGTTTCTCATGTTTTTTAGAATGTTTGATGCAGCTGCTCTGAGTAAAAACCATTTCCTAATGGCTGTGGGCTCATCTAATGGACAACAAGCAGGTGCTGCCAAAGCCTCACTTTCAGCTCCTCTTTGCACCTGAGACAATCTCTGGAGGCTGAGGGGAAGGAGAAGGGAGTACTGATGGGAGAAACAGCAATCCTAGTGCCCGATTTTCTACTTGGTCAAATCTTTAAAAATGCTTTTACATGCAGGAGCAGAGATCCAAGTAATAAATACAAATCCGCCAGGAGTCATTTCTTTATTTTGCAGTTGCAAACATCCCTGAGGTACTGACAATAAGAGAAACTGTTGTAAGTTCATTTAGTCTGAAGCATCCAGCAGCTACAGCAAAACTCCAGCCCCAAGAACCAGCTCTGGCAGTTTCACAATTAACTCAGCTGAATACAGCTCCCCTGCACTCATGGAAAGCTTGAAAGGGATCAGGTGTTCCCTTACCTGCAGGGGTAATCTATAAAATCCAGAAAATCCATGAACTGTAACATTTTGGATTATTCAAAGACAAATCCTCTCTCTCATGTAAAACCAAAGCATTCTTGAAAATAAAAAGAAAACAAACAAAAAACCCAAAGCAAAATAAATCAATAACGAGACAAAACAACAAAAAGACCAAAAAACCCCCCAAACAACATTATCTGTATGAAACATTTCTTAAGTTACTGGACATACAAAACACCTACCTTCACTCAACAGATGCTATTCTTAAAATCATTAACTTTTATTTAAAAAAAAATTCTGTTGAAATACTCAAAGTTTTCAGAGTATTCCAGGAGAATGGTTTAATCATTTTTGTGTTTATACTGGGATTTTTTGCTATTCTTTTTTCCTCTGTAGCTTTATAGAGAACCTAACAATTTCCATCGTTGGTCAAAGTGACAACAAGAGGGAGGCTCTAAGAACAAAGGCAAGTAGAATCCCCTGTCACACCACCACAGTAATGAGGACACCTGTCATGCATCAGAAAAGTGCACAGCAGAAAATCCCACAGAAATGGAGAACTTCATGGCAAAAAACTCTGCACCTTGGGGGCCAGAGACATCTGCTAACTTTGTCTATTCAGGATGCACAAGGTTGGTGAGTCTATCCATCAAAAGACAAAAGGTAATAATTGCAAAGAAACTAATTTGTAATTTGCTGTTTCCATGTCAGATCTTAAACCCCGTGGAGATTCACAGCAGGCCTAACTTTAATTACTGATTCAGTGGCATGGAGAGGGAAGGGAAGAAAGGACTGGAATCATTCAACCAGTAGCAACTCAGGGCCCTGAGTTGGCTAATATTTAGAAATGTTACTAAAATTGACATTACAATCAAAGACACGTGTTTTGTTAGCGACTGCAGGCTCACGGCCACAGCTCAAAATGAAACAGATCTTAAAAAGCTCATGCAAACAACATTTCCATTTGTGATTCTTTTTTTTTTTATCCCCCAGTGTCAATGACACAAAATCAGGAGGAAAGAAAAAAGAAGGATGTGGAAGTTGCTTCTTCCCACATCATCGTGGTCTTTCCAAGAAGGCTGTGACTCTCCAGTGTCAACAGCTGTCAAAGACACCTTGTCTCAACATTCCCTTTCAGTGACTGCAGAGCTCTGTTTTATAAACAGCCTTGTAAATGTTTTCTACACACACCCAAAGCAGTGTCACTGACTCAGGTGAAGCTTTCAATGACTTTACACCTAAATTCCTCTACGGGCACAACAAGGTGGTTGCTCGGGACTGCTCTAACAGCTGAAACAAAGACAAAAAGTTCAGATGGCAGCCATCATCTAACTTGGAATTCAGGGTAGAAAACTGGAATTCCCAGCTATCAGAGTTAAAAGAAAAGCTGCACGAAACAGAATGACATTGTTTTGGATGAATAAATTGGGGGATGAATCAGAGTCCAGCCCTGGAGTTAAGATAAAATGGCACCAGTTTTACAGCCCCTCCCAAAAAGCAGGAATTCTAGTTTCTTCTGGTTTGAATAATGGAAAAACAAGAGGACTAGCACTGAAAACAAGAAATGGGCCTCTTATATACCGAATTTTCACACTGAAAAATATACTTGGAATGGAGATAAAAGGATCAGGCCATGCAGGCTGTACTAAGCAACACAGTTCCAAGATACTAAACATCTTTTCTTTCTGGTCACCAGCCCCACAGCAGAGAGAGGACACTGGAGGGGTCACAGACCAAAGGGCTTCCTTTTTCTGACTGACATAGCCAAAAAGCTGTCTTTTAAAAATTCTTGTGCATTGATCAGTCATTCACTGTAGGAGAAGAGATGCAGGAATTGTAACCAGGAACATAAGAGCAACAAGTGGTAGACACTGAAACCAAAGTTAGCAAGGGCTTTAGTAGCACAATCTTTGTGGTGTGGACTTCAAGTCTTCTCTTATCTCCCCACAGTAACTGAAGAGTTCTTATATATTTAATCTTTAATCAATTAATTTTGACCCTTGGGGCTTCAATTATTATACTTCAGATGTTAGATTTTAATAAGCTGTCACCCACAGGAGAAAAAATGCAGTGATTCACCATTTACAGCTGGATTATGGACAGAGGAAAAAATCAACCATATTTCAAGAATCTAGTTGTCACCAAGTGGAAAACTTCAGTACTTTTTTCCATCAGTGCACTTCACAGCAGAAGTAACCTCAGATTAATCTTGCCCTCTCTATTACTGCTGTATATAACCAGCACCTAATCATTACCGGGTGTTGCTGCTCGTGGGGAGTTACCTCCCTCCACATAAATCTAATAGGACGCTTTGTCTGCTTTCAGAATTACAGAACCACTCAGAAACCTGCATTTGGAGCCATGAGAGGGCAGAACTCAACACCCCAGTGAGTGTGTGACAGCACAAGCCAGCTGGACAACTCAAGCCCCAAAGCCAGAATTTGCACAGTAAAAGTACTTGTTCCCCAGTAAAAGCAAGCAGCAGGCACAGCCTGCTCCTGTGGAGCCTTGAGCACAGTATCTCGTTACCTGGATGCTAATAATGCCACACTCCCCGTGAACTGTGAATCAGGAGGAGATGTGGGGCGTCTCCCTTACACCTTGGAAACTCTGTCAGCTCTCTGCAGTCCTCACTGCTCGCTCACTGAGAGGAAACCACTGATGCCTTAAGTTTTAGCTTTGATGTTGTTCAGATTCTGTGCTGCCTCAGGTGCAGTTTGAGCCTCACATTCAGTGCTGTGAGTTCTCTTCACAGAGCAGGGAGACAAAACAAATCCTTTCCCTGCTGAACACCAAACACAACTTTCAGGCCCAAAAGCACAAACAAGGGTGGGCTGAAGGGAGAAACAAGAAGGATGAGACCTCACAGCCTGAAGCTGGAATTGGACAATTAAACCCCAATATGCAAGTGGACTAAAACTTATCAAAGTGTGAGACCTCGTGACCAGGGGGCCATTTTTGTGACCATTCTGAGTCCACCTTGGGTGTAGCCCTGGCCAGGCTCTTGTCCTGCCCAAGGTGTATCCTAGAGCCTTTCAATAAATATCTACTTTATTCTCCAGCTCTGCCTTCCCAAGGCATCACCACCAACTCACTGCAAGCCTGGCCCAGGAGAGGCTTCTCCTCAGAAGTCAGCGTTTCCACGGGTATTCCAGGAAAAGGAGAACGGCCACACAATGCTGATTTAAGTATTTCCAGTTGCTAACAACAAAAATGGTCATTTTTATGTCCTCCCGTGTAAGCAATTTTAGTAGCTGACATATAGACATTGCACAATCACAAACGAGAAGGAAGACAGTCAGTAGGAAGGGAGGAGGACCATATTTTTGATGATGAAGGAGTAATTAAAATATGATCTATGCTGCAAAGGCACGCGAGATCCATCATTTGGTTAATATTTCAGCTGACACAATGCAGAGGAGCAATACTTTTACCTTCAGTACCTCACCTCAAGTAAACAAAGCAGACTCCACCAAAGGTCACACCACTCTGGAGGGTACAAGATTCATGAGCCAAAGCAAAGCACAATTTCTGAGTGGGAGGATTGGTTCTCAAGCAATATCCTTGAGAAAAACCTGTTCCACCCTTTCTTCTATTGCCTGCTACTCGCTGGCTTGAAACTCTGCTTCACTGGAAGCTGCAACAGCTCGCTTTTCGTGGATACAATGCAAGCCCTACTGAGGTCACGGAGGGAGGGGGGTGGTCAGGAGCACCTTAAATTATTCCTCAAAATGCCACGAACCTGTTTTCCAAGGTGTGCCCGGGTCGCTCGGCACACTGGCAATGCGAGAGGGAGTGCGTGTCATGGCGATGAGAGGGGCAGGAGGAGCAAAGACGCCGGGGAAAGTTACCGGAGAGAATGAAAGGGCTGAACAGGGGGGGGAGATGAAAGACAGCAGGGGAGAGCACCAAACAAACGCGGGCATTCAACAGGATTATCCCACCCCAACGCTGCTCTTTGCCCGCTACCAGCAACAGAGACGGAAAAGCCGGCGAAAAAATATCCCAGTAAGGACTGAAAGACGAGTCACCTGGTAGAAGGTGAGGCGGGAGGAGGAGGGCAGCGGCACGGACAGTGAGTGCCCTCGGCGGGGATGCCCAGCCCCGCTGCGAGCCCGGCGGGCAAGGTGCGAGCAGGTGTGGCGGTACCGCGGCGGAGAGCACACGCTGCACACCTACACACACACACGTACACACACGCAGGGCTTCGGGGCTGTGCAGCCAGGCGGGGGAAAAGCTGCAGCAGCCACCACTGTCCCCAGGGGACCTGCGAGGGATTTCCCGGCCCCCCTGTCCGAGCGCAGAGCCCACGGGAGCGGGGACAGGCCCGGGGCAGTGCAACCCGCCCCGCGGCGGCTTTTGGGGTCATGGAACAACCCGGGGGGCTGGACGCCAAGGGGAAATCCCATCCCGCCCCGCCAGCCTCCTTACCTTGCCCCGAGTCCTCCTCCCGGCCCGGGGCCGGCGGTACCCGCGGGGCTGCGGGCAGGGGCGGCCGCGGGGGCTCCGCTCCGCGCCGCCAACAAAGTGCGGGAACGGGGCGGGCAGCGGAGCGGCGGCGGCGGCGAGGGAGCGGAGCGGAGCCGNGCCGGGGCGGGCCCGCCGAGCCCGGAGCCCCGCGGAGCCGCCTCGCTCCTCCCGCTCCCCTCACGGCTCACCGGGCACTCAGGGCATGCAAAGGTGCTGAGAGCAGAGCCCCGGAGCCGGGCCGAAACGTGGGAGTTTAAAGTCATCGTAAAGCGTTCACAAAAAAGAAAAGAAAAAAAAAATC
>VWYE01011475.1:97088-123588 GCA_013398995.1 Alaudala cheleensis
AGCCGAGCTCCCTCTGCCGGGCACCCGCCCCGCCCCGGCCCCAGCCCCAGCCCCAGCCCGCAGCCGGGGCGGGCCCGCCGAGCCCGGAGCCCCGCGGAGCCGCCTCGCTCCTCCCGCTCCCCTCACGGCTCACCGGGCACTCAGGCCATGGAAAGGTGCTGAGAGCAGAGCCCCGGAGCCGGGCCGAAACGTGGGAGTTTAAAGTCATCGTAAGCATTTACAAAAAAAAAAAAAAATTAAAAATCACCCCCCACCCCCCCAAAAAAAAAAAAAACCCACACCAAAAAACCCACCCAAGCCAACAAAAACCCCCACGCCACCACCAACAAATTAAATACAAGGCCACACGCATACAAAACCTACCACGGCTCCAAAGCAACATCCTCCCCCGAAGAAGTAGGTGCAGCTAAGCCACCTATGGAACGACCGCTTCTACGAGAACAAAAAGTCTCCCCGGCTTCGCTTGAAATCCCGGATGAAATCTCCCAGCTGTTTATGTTGTTTCCATCTGGCACCACGTTCCTCCCCACTCTGACAACTTACACGTGGCTCTGGCTCGGCGCAGGGGAATGGTCCCTATCGGCAGGCTCGCAGGTAGCCAAAGTCCTCACGCTGCTCTGTTAGCACAGCCGGGATTGCTATAATGAGCCACTTCCCCTCCTAAAACCCGGCTGTTCCACGAGAATCTGTTTTCACTGGTTTCTCTTTCAAATAAGTTTTTGCCTTGTGTGACTCCCGAGAAAAGCTAGAAAGCATAAATCTTTTGACAGCATCAGACACACGAAAAGAACCTCTATTCAGGGGGTGTATAGGAGAGCTAATCTGATTTTTGAGGTTCTGTTCCTGATTTTTGATAGGAATCAATTGCCAGTCCAGAGAGATTTACACACCTGCTTAATTACGTTCCCGAGGCTCCTTCCAGGCTTCACCAAGATCCCTTGGGAAGATCAGAATCATATCTGGACCAAACAGCTATTTCCACGATTATCCAAAGGGAGCAACAGGTCCTTTATGCTGCAAAGTTTCTGTGATTCCAGGCCCTCTCCAAGAAACCTGCAGAGGAAAAGTAAAAACTAACGAAAGAGCAGCTGCTTGCTGAAATTTCCACTCAGTTCCAAGAAACGAGACTTGGCAGGTCCTCGCTTTTTATAACACTCCGTGACTCATTTGCAGAAGCAGGTGAAGTCAGAGCCATCACTGCCAGAGTCCTGCCCCTGACGGCTCCTCCAGGGAGGACAGGGATTTTCCCGATTTTGATAAAAAGTGGGCAGGTTGAATATTGCTCAGCTGCTGTTTGCAGCAGTTCGGTTGCCGAATCTCTTCTCAAGCGGTGTTACTCCATCCTTGACCGGGTGTTTGCCAGCGAATCTCCCTGAAATAAGGTCTGACCTCTCTCCAAAGGGAGTTGTTGTGCCAGGCTCTGGCAGGTTGGAGCTGAGGGCAGGGGCAGCAGGCAGGCGTGAAGCTCTCTCTGGGCTCCTGAGAGCCAGGCAGGAGAGAGTAACCCGAGCCTGCAGATCAGGCTGCGAGAGGTGGGGCCTCACTCCACAATTGCTCAGGAGTTCACCTTAACCCTGCTTAAAAGAAACAAAAGAGAGAGAGAGAGAAGGAAAGAAAAGCAGTTCAGCCAACTTCCCCTTCCTGGCTCGGAGCTGGCAGAGCCCCTTGTGCTGCATCTTCTACCAGGTGTCTTGGCTATTTTTCTGGTCCAGAAAGTCCTCCACAGGGCAGGAAAACACACACAAAAAAAGTGAAATAAATCCACTTCTACGTACCCAAACAAGCACTGAAATGTACAGACACCATATGCTTCCCTAGTTTGTTTCCAACAAACCTTCAGATCTCTAAAGAATCTGATTGTGGAGAGCCTACCTAGGTAATTGCTGTGAATGGAACTTGCGGGAACACTGACATTTCCAAACTATGCCAGATGTCATGCACACACTCCCCAGGTAAATAATAACAGTGATTGATACTTAAAAGTGCTTACCCCGTGAGAGGCAGAAAGAAATACGAGGGATTCTCTTAAAGAAAAGGCTGGGGACTGCTTCAGTCCTTGGCAGCGATAAACAGTGCCTCTCTTCCCCCTTTTTCCTGGATAGAAGCCCAAGCCCACCCCCTGCTCCAATTCCCCTTAACAAAGGACAGAGCACAAACGCTGAAGACCACTGAGGGCTGATAATTTTGTTTGGTTTCACTTGGAAAGAAAACATTTTAAAGGAACAGAGACAGTAAAGAGGAAAGAAAGTGGGATGTGAGAATGAGAGAAGGGAAACCAGAAGGATAAATGGGAGAAATATTTGGAGAAGAATAAATTCTATTTCTGTTCTCTATTACTTTTCTTGCAGTACAGTAGGTATGGATAGTAGGTATGGACATCTGTAGAATTATTTTACATGAGTATGAAGCTGATACTGCTGCAGAGAGGAAGCCAGAACACTGTAACACAGGGGATGAAGGAGGCGTTTCACCAATGTTTGTCTGCTTGGGGAAAAGACAAAACACACCAAAGAAATTTCCTTCTGTTGGAGATCAGCCTGAAGAGGCTTTTTGGGCTGGGGAGCTGCAGGATGGTTTGCAGGAGATCAGCCTGAAGAGGCTTTAGGGGTAGAAAACTACAGGATGGTTTACAGGAGATCAGCCTGAAGAGGCTTTAGGGGTAGAAAGCTGCAGGATGGTTTCCAGGAGCCTGGCAGGTCCATCAGAGCCCGTTTGCCAGCAGCCCCTTTCCTGCCTGGAATGCAGCCAGGCTCCACAGCCCCGGCCAGCTGCAATCCCCTCTGCAGGTGCACACCTCCTGGAAGGAGTGGGGAACCAACCTGCAGCTTCCTGTGGGCACCTTTGTTCAGCCTCTGCTGGAAACAGACGGGCAAGGGTTTATTTGTACAGTTTATTAGCTGCAGCAAGCCCAGAGATTTGAGATTAGCTGCTGATACTGGAATTTCCACCCTCGTTGAAAGCAGACACCGCTGTCTCCATAGAGTTTTCAGAAGAAAAAATACACATTGCAAGCCTGGGTCTTCTATTGATTGTAAGGCACGTGCAGCTCAGTGAGAAACAGCAGAATTGTTCCTGATTTAGGTCATAAAAATGCAAGATAAACCCAGAGGAATCCACAGCAAATGAAAGAAACAGACTGGCTTTTGATCCATGCTAATCCATTCTTCATGCTATGAAAAACAAACCCGAAATATTAATTTGCTGCTTAAGTAAAATTATAGAATATATTTTTCATCATGGCTAAACAGGGTACATCTATAAAAAATCTATAAAGCTATGCAGGTAAGAGGATTTGAAGAACAGACATAGAGGCTTTTCTAGTCCCAAAGTAATTTGTAGTTTGATTGGGAGTTTCTTTTGGGTGGGTCTGGTTTTAAAGTATCCTGCTTAAATATGTCACCCTTTGTGTCAAAAATATATGTGTACATATATTGAAACCACTTCTAGAAGACGCTTAAGTGAATGTGGTCAATTGTTCTAAATTCAGATTTACTATTTGAGTAGCAAATCTGGGAATAACCTAATGACCTCAACATTTGTGAGGCCTAAACATGTTCAGGACATTCTATACACTTTAACTAAGAAGCTGAGGTCTGCTACCCAAAAATTTACCTTTGGACAAACCTTCTAATGTGTTTGGGTTTGATTCCCCTGCGCAGAAGAGGAAAAAAAAATTCAACTCATTAGTTGATTCTTTTATTGAAAAGCTTGTGATTTGTTGATTAATATGATATTACAGAAACTACTTGCAGTTTCTTGAATCCCCTTCCTAAGGAAGGCTGGTTCAGGCAAACAAAGCAAAGCAGACCAAGGAGCTACTCACAATCCAAATGTGAAAAAGAAGGAGGAACTCAGTGTGCCTGAAATCCTCACGGAAACTGAACTCCAGACTCAGCTCTGAACCAGAGGGAAAATGTCTGGACTGCTCCTGGCTGACTCATACACTCTATCCCAGGTACAGAGCCAAAGCAGCACTAAGAATTCCCAGAAGTTTCATTTCCATGCAAGCAATGACTCCTCAGAAGAGCTCGGGGGATATGGCAGAGAATATATCAGGTGAGAGAGAGGTGTCTGTCAGAGTGCAGTCATGGCAGGGAACTCCACAGAGGCTCCCAGTGATTGTGACAGATAAAACTGCCTCAAAGAGCTGTCACTGAGTCACTTTGCCCAACTTATAATGAGGGACCACTCTGCACAGTAGAAAAGTTTGGTGTTGTTACAGAAGGAAAACACTCAACTGATTGCTCATGGTTCTTATGGTGCCTGGATTCCCAAATCTGGGAATATGGAGTTACATCTCCTGGGTGTTCTGGTCTCTGCTATTTGGAGTTTGCATCAGTCAATGTACACCTTCCATATCTGTCCCTTAGTCTAGCTGCTGGGGGGTTATAGGTTTTTATTCCTTGTTCCTAATTATTGTTACAGCCCTGAGGGAGATTATTTGACTGAGCTGACTGAGATAAATGAACCAACTCTTCAACCTGAGCACGAAACTCTCCAACCCGAAGCTGCCTCCACTGATGAGTTAAAAACTTGCCATCCAGCTGTTCTGACTACTAATGCACCAATTACAAACCATGTAATTTATGACCAGGGCTGAAGCTGAATGTGTGATGATAAAAAGCCTTGCAGTAAGACAAGGGCTCCGTGACGTTATGAATTATCTGGCTGCTCTCTCTGCACGATCCTGGGTGGATTGCAATCAGCCACTGAAGAAATGCAGAGGACCTTTCTCCCTCTGGAGCCATGGGGAGTGCTGCCATTTACTTCAGAAGGGATAGAATCAGCCCCAAACCCTTCATTTGCACATTACTAATCTCTGTACTGAGAGCTGGTTGGCTGACACTTGGATTTGGAAGTCAGAGACACTCTCCTGAAAGAAACCTGAGGTGGAAGAAGCCTTTGCCATAATTTGGGCAAAGCTCAGCACGTTTGTGATTGCTGGAGTTTGATCTGTCACCTCTCAAGGGCTACACTGTGTTTGATGAATGGGACTCTAATTGAATTCAAGCAAATAAATTGCAGGTTGCAGAGCAAACTGAAATGTTCTTACATGTTTTGATGCTTCCATGTTCCTATATTACAGAGACAAAAAAGAAACAAGACACAGACAATCAGTCATTTTATATCCACACTCTGCTTTTTATAGGGAAGCATGACAGGTGTGTTTTATTACAACTGGATGTTTATTGAGAGACAGAGCATTAAACCTCAGATACTTCTTTTCCCTTGTATCATATTCATGGGTGGGCACAAAAAATACATAAGTAACTACTAGAAAGCAAATAATTTGTTTTGCCAGATTTATAGAAGTTTCTGGGTTTTTGTTTCTATTCTAGGGTTCTGAACTCCACTTCTGTGTTGGAGGAGGAACAGTCTTAACCATGTGGCTCACCCCAAAACCTTCAGAGTCATTGAGTTGAGCACTTAAGATCAACACATTTCTTTAATAATCACGAGGTGTTGATAAAAAAAGATGCTTTTTTATTTGGATTTGGGGTTCATAGATATCATGTTTCCTAGCAGAAAAGTCAGAGGGAGAGGCTTTCTTCTTGTAACAAATGACAAGGATTTGAGGCATTCACAAGATGAAGTTAAGCTTCTGAGAAACATATCAAATATTATTACCATGATAATAAAATAATTAGATTGAACAGATTACTTTGTAAACTGGTTTTTTATTTATTGTTAATTGTGCTAAACTTTTATTTTGAAAATTGTCATCCTGGTTCCTATTTTTAAAGGCAGAAGGGCCTTTTTCAGCTGTCCAAACTGATTAGAGAATGTGCTGGTCACCTAAAATTCTGCATTGGCACATACTTGCTGAGTTCTGATTGAATAATTATTTCATTGGCTGAAGGAGCTAATTAATAAAGCTGATATCAATTTTTTGGTTACATAGCTCTTGCCACAGACCTCAGAATTGCCTCACAAACTCAATCAGACACAACAAGTTTTTTCTTTCCTACAGAAGGTGCCCACAAGATAGATTAATTTCCATCCAGCCTTCAGATAAAAATATGTAATGTCCCAGTTCATAATTGCTTCAGTCTGTGACAGATGTGGCAGGTCCACAGCTGCATTACTGGATTTTGCCTTGAGGCACCCCAGTCCCCATGGTAATATCAGCATTTGAAACACACATACTACCAAATCAAAGAGGGCCTTCCCTGAGCTTGTTACAAGTAAGGAACAGCCAACAATAATCAAAAGGGAGATGAAACTCTATGGTTGTTATGATCATTAGTCAGCCAGTGATGGATTTCATACTGAGGCAGTCACAAATATCTGCTCAGATATTCTGAAGCAAGAAGTTGCCTACCACAGCACAGCTTCTGCTCTCCTGAACAGAAATGGCTGGGGCATGGAAAAAGTACTTGGAAAAACTCCTGACTGGAAATCACTGCCTTTTACCAGAGCTGGATTACTGAGAGGTCTTTGAGAGCACCCTGCTTCAAGGGCTATCCTACCATCAGCTTGTTTAGCTGAACCTAATTTTCCCTTACTTCTAGAGCTGAGCAAAATCACAGGGCAGAATCATATGCTACAGCCATATGGCATAGTAATTTTTACACAGATAGCAGCAACAAGCTGATAGTCTGTGTATTCTGACGTATTTATAGCCCTGGTATGATGATGCAGGAGGACAGCAGTAGCCTCCAGAGTGGGGACATGAGATGCAGTGAAGTGCAGGCACAGAATGATGCTAAAGATTTCAGGGTGATAAACCATTCACCCTGATGAATGAACCAGGCAGGGCTTATTTTATATTAATTAGATAATTTGGAGCATGGATATTTGTGTTTTGTCACTGTACTACAGCTAATTAACTGTGTGTTGTGTATTAGTTAACATGTTAAGATTTTAATTAGATTAAAAAAAAAAAAACCTTGGCTTGTGTGTTCCTCCTTCACCAATAACAAGATTTTGCACATAAAATTGTCTCCATCAGTCCTTCATTGTTCTTCCTTCCCTTTATATTGTGATGCCACAAAACTTTTCCTGCTCCTTTGTGAATAAGTGCACTCACTGACACAGTGATGGGCCCAGTAATTTTTGTCCTCTCTGGGGGCAGTAAGAGGCCAGCCTTTTGACCCCCAAAATTCAGAGGTGTGTCCTTCAAGACAGACAGCTCCTGTCCTTGATATGCCCGTCACTGGCTCACTGTGGGACTTGCAGAGCTCAGCTCCCCTCCATTCCCCTGTGAATCCAAGGAGCAGCAGCACCTCTCCTTCCCTCCACAACACAAGGGGGTGGTGAGGGGAAGGGGTACAGGGTGAGGAAAAGCCACCGTGCCACATTGCAGGTGACAGGCACAAGGGCAGAAAGGGTCCCACGAAGCATCTCCTGTGTCCTGCTCAATGGCCAGCTCTGCACCCAATCACCAGGGAAAACTGGAGAAACCTGAGCTGCCCTCCCCTCCTGACCCCTGCCAGGGGTGCTTTCCAACGAGCTGAAGGAAGGAATTGAGCTTACACACAATGACAGTCACCCTGCTTGTTCACAGAAACATTTCCCCACATCTTCTGCGGATTCAAGTTTTAATAAGGGAGAGAATTTCAAGGCTGGGACTTGTCCTCAGATATATACAGGTATCCAGTGCCTAGCACAGCCAGGGCTCTGTGCTGAAAAAAAGCCTCTGTATCCTACCAAATCAGGCAAAACTGTGACAAAAATAATGTCAGTCCTTCCTCTTTACATGAGCCCGTGTTAAAAGAATAAGCAAGTTCTTGGCCAAGAGAAGAATTTCTTCTTCCTCTGGAGTGGTGTCAGCCAGCAGAATTCACCACTCCAAAGAGCACCCGGACTGCTGTTGAATTTAAAAAAGGGGGGTTGAATGGTCTTGATCAGGCGATGCTTGTGGCTGGTGCAGCTGTATGGAGACAAAAGGGAAAAACTGAGGAGGACTGAAACCCTTATAGAGTGCCATGGATGATTTAACCCCTAGAATGAACAAGCTGAGGACTGGGAGCACACTCATGATGTAGATATTTCTGGACTGTAAGAAGAAGTAGGAAGAGAGGGAATGGAGTTAGTCCCCAAGTAAAATAAACAAACTGACAGTGACTGGAAAGAACAGAATAGATAATCTGGAAAATTCCCTGGGAGGACTGAAGAGCTTTCAGATCCCCAGTGATACATGCCAGGAATGTACACAGCAGGCATTGATAGCCTACCTGTCTAACAGGAGTATTTAAAAGATTTGTAAATCCACATTATTTGTAGATTTCTGGGATCTGTGAAGAAAGTGTTGCAGATTTTTCCTTGCACTTAAAACTTGGGGGTGTTTTTCCATCGTTTTGATGGAGGAGAGAAAAGTGAACTTCAGATGTCTGGAACCTCCCTCCTCCTCCTCAGTCTGAGAACAAAAGCGAAGCAAACAAAATGAGATTTAGCACATGCACCCACCAGAGAGGACTGCAGTCAGCTTTGCATTCCTCTCTTATTCTCTGCCTCCAAATTCTACCCTTCCCTCTGGAGAAGTGAATTGTTACTTACAGCAGAGTGAGACACGGTGAAGATTTATTTAGGTATAATTACAAAACACTCCGAGATCCCGAGATGAGAAGTGTGCTTAAACTGAATCCAAAGTCCTCTGAAGCCCAAAAGGATATCTTTAATTTATGGGACAATGTAGCAAGCCCATATATACTGCAAAATTACTACTGAACTTTACAGAGTAAATGGCTGTGGCAAAGGATAAGTCAGGGTGTGCACGGCACTATGAAACCAGAATTAATTATCCTTTCATGTGCCTTTGCATTGTATTATTTCTAAGATATATTCTTGCTATCCCCATGTAAGTTATAGGCTGTTAAATTATCAGCACAAAGACTGCAACAACTGAAAACAAACCGGGAACAATGGCTTGAGCTTCCCTGTCTGTGAGAACAGGGCAAATGGCAAAGGCTGTTTGTCAGCACTGAATTGAACATAACACATATAACATGTGACAGCAGCCCCAATCAAATCTCCACAGCACACAGACAATACTCCCCCAGTGTCAGGCTCTCCGTGCTGACAGCAATTTTCAATTAATTTTCCTCATTTACGAGGTAGATGCTAGAGCAGTAGTGAGGGAGTCCAAAGGCTTGGTGGTAAATGAAAAATTCTCTGGCGTGCTTCATGTCATGTGCTTCTCCCAGGAAGCACAGGCAGAGGCAGCTTGAGAGCTTATTTCTCAGGGGACAGACAGACAGACAGGTTCTGTTCCTCAGTGTTGTCAGCACTCTCCATTTACTCACAATTGAACTCACACAAAAGATCAAATTGTTCTAACAGTGATGCCTTAAGTTTTAGCTGCCTTGGGGAGCAGTTCTGAGCCTCACATTCAGTGCTGTGAGTTCTCTTCACAGAGCAGGGAGACAAAACAAATCCTTTCCCTGCTGAAGACCAAGGACAACTTCCAGGCCCAAAAGCACAAACAAGGGTGGGCTGAAGGGAGGAACAAGAAGGATGAGACCTCACAGCCTGAAGCTGGAATTGGACAATTAACCCCCAATATGCAAATGGACCAAAACTTATCAAAGTGTGAGATCTCGTGACCAGGGGTCCATTTTTGTGACCATTCTGAGTCCACCTTGGGTGTAGCCCTGGCCAGGCTCTTGTCCTGCCCAAGGTGTCTCCTAGAGCCTTTCAATAAATATCTCCTTTATTCTCCAGCTCTGCCCAGTCTCTGTTCCAGCTCAGCCTTCCCAAGGCATCAACAGGGACATGAGAATTTTCATTGTGAGAATTTTCATTTCAAGATTTTTATTTCAACTCCATGTGTAGCTCCCCTGAGCAGGTACTGACCAAGACAGTGGGAGGTTTTAAAGAAAATGCTGTTATGAGTGAATTTTCTCTTTAATGGGGTTAACTCCCACTGGCCACTGATGTGACCAGCACTGGCACACCCTGCTGTACATGGGTGGGGTGAGCTTCCCAGTTTCAGGCAGAGGGGAACTTCTGCAGCTCAGGCTGTGGGCTCTTTCCTCCTGGGCAGCTTGCCCAGGGCAGTGACTCTGGCTGATGGCCACTCATGGCCAAAGCTGAGATTTGATGGAGCTGATTCTTGTTTACTTTGCTACAGATAGCAGTGTACTTTAATCTTTGCATTTACTTGTATGGATATTTTATCTGTTTACACTTATTTGAAAGCCCTACAAGAACTGGAGGAAAAGAGGTTGTACCATAAATGAGAGCTAGCAAAATGAACTTGGCTCAGGTTGCTAAATGACTCCTACAGTTGAGTTTTGAGTATCTCCAAGAAATGAGAATTCCACAACCTACCTGTGTCTGTGTCCCTGTGATGACTAACTTCATGGTAGTTTTATTTTTCCTTTTATCCACTTGGAGTTTCCCATGTTCCAACCCCATCACTTCCCATCCTTTCCTTGTGCACCTCTGAGCTGTGCCTGGCTCTGTCTCCTCCACACACTTTTCTTTGGTTGCTACAGACAGCAATAAGGTCCCTCCCAGACTTTCTCTTTTCAGGCTGAAGAAACCCACCTTTGTCAGACTCTCTTTGTCCATCATAGCACCCAAATAAATCATCTTAATGACCTTTCATTAGATTAAATTCCATTTGGCCATACTGCTCCTCTATTCAGGGGCCCAAAACCAGGCACCCTGCTCCAGACAGGGCTTCACAAGCACTGCTGGAGAAATGGGATCACTCCTAGAGATCAGCAGGCACTTTCTCCCAGACAGCCCCCAGCCCTGGATCCCTACAGCTCTTCCATGTTTAATTGTATTTTTTCAAACCTTTGTAATTAAATTCAGCTGGTGTTTTGCATTTTGCATTTGATTTTAAGGAACTTGGAGTGTGGTCAAGGGGTGTTCATTGCCACAGTCTGGCTGCTGCTTAACCTTGGTTTGAGTGTGTTCCAGCAATTCTGTTCCACCAGAGAATAATATGGTACTGTCTACAAAATCTGGGAGTGAGTAAAAGAAAAACAATGAGAAAGAGACCATACATGACATATTCCTCTTAATCACATGTTATAATAATACATCTTAATAATATGATTATTGGTTATACACTGTATTATAATTCTAGTAGCTATAACATTTTCTATATTATAGAACTTATAATCCTAATAAAGAGCCCAGCAGTGTATGAAATCAGGTCACAGAAATCTGGGAGAAATTAAAGGATTCATACCAATGTAAACTGTTTTAGACTTTGGTTTCACTGATTATTGCATCTATTTAACTGCAACCATTCCAGCTCTTCCCTCTATGGGAGTGCCACTGTCTTCTTAGGAAATATAAAAGATTAATTGCATAGTTTATAATAATTCTCTGGGTATGAATAAAATTCTTTTGTTGCCCAACACAGAAATATTGTTCAAAGTGTGTTTATTCTAGTGAAAAAAAATAAAAAACAACCATATTTCTGAATAACAGCTATAACAGACTGATAGTCTCCTTTAGTAGGAGACCTGTCCTTCAACAGGAAGGCTTTCCTCTTATCAACATCTTTTCATGAAGTTTTGTTTTCATATTAGGAAGATGTCATTACTGCTATTAAATAAGGCTTTATGGGCTAAGGGTTGGAGTAAAGTAAGACAGAACTTGATTAACTGATGGCAAGATTGAAGTTTTTGATGCAGATTTCACAATACTTTGGAAATAAAAAGCTCACAGTCCCCTATAATCATTTGTCAGCAAGTGATTTCTTCTATTTTTCATCCTTATTGATGTANGACTGATAGTCTCCTTTAGCAGGAGACTTGTTCTTCAACAGGAAGGCTTTCCTCTTATCAACATCTTTTAATGAAGTTTTATTTTCATATTAGGAAGATGTCATTACTGCTATTAAATAAGGCTTTATGGGCTAAGGGTTGGAGTAAAGTAAGACAGAACTTGATTAACTGATGGCAAGATTGAAGTTTTTGATGCAGATTTCACAATACTCTGAAAATAGAAAGCTCACAGCCCCCATCATCATTTGTCAGCAAATGATTTCTCCTATTTTTCATCCTTATTGATGTATTTCATTGAGTTTACAATGTTATATTGACCTTATCCTGGTTCTAGTCATCAATTTCTATCTTTAGGCTATTTAAGGATAGTAAATCTTTAAAGTTATTGCAGTAGACCTTTCTCTTCAGAGGATTTATTATTTTCTACTAGAAGAATGAGATTTTTAATGACCCACATTTTAAATTATTTCTCACTTATAGGCAGTTTTGTCCATATAGGAATAAAAATGAAGTATAGGTCTCCTCCTGAGTCCCATGAGGAGAGCAATAACACCTAACTACTTACAGCATTACTGTTTGCATTAAATTTAACTGTGGGGATATGCCAAAGAAATTGCATTTGATTTCTCATCAAGTTCCATCAGTTTTAGAATGCTTTATTTCACCTTGTCAAGACTCATTCTCAGGTTTGGTTTGGGTTTGTTTTATTTGCAGCTCTGTATTGATCTTTGGGAATAGAAAAACCTGGATGTCAGAGATGTTTTATAGGTCTCATCAGGGGATAACTCAGAATTACCTTTTTTACCAGTTAGAGGACTTTTGGGCTCATATGAAGAGCTGCAGATACCTTGGTTTTTTTTAACCAACATTCAGCACCTCATTAGCTCAAGGGTTGTTGCTCTTGCATTCTGTGCATTCTAGGCTTGTGTTGTCACAGCTGCACTTATTACAAAAGGAAGTTTGTCATTAATTTAGAGATATAAAGCAGAAAAGGATTTATTTACCTTACAGAGTTATAAAGCCAGAAAGAATCAAGCTTACAAACTGAAATATTATCTGTACTTTTAGGGGACTGTAAGNATACCTTGGTTTTTTTTAACCAACATTCAGCACCTCATTAGCTCAAGGGTTGTTGCTCTTGCATTCTGTGCATTCTAGGCCTGTGTTGTCACAGCTGCACTTATTACAAAAGGAAGTTTGTCATTAATTTAGAGATATAAAGCAGAAAAGGATTTATTTACCTTACAGAGTTATAAAGCCAGAAAGAATCAAGCTTACAAACTGAAATATTATCTGTACTTTTAGGGGACTGTAAGCAGTGAAGTTGAGGAATTTGGATGCTGAACAGTGCAGAGGATGCTCTCACAGGAGCTCAGCTCTTTTGTATTTTTCAAAGCTACTCCCTTCACTTCCAATACCATATAGATAATGTATGGCTGCTTTTATGTGGTGAGGCTTTTGAGGCTGCCTGTCATCTTCATCAGCACCAGCATTACAGCTCCTGGACAGGGCATTTCTTTCCCAACTTCTTTAAGTGCTTTTTGGGCATCTTTCAGCAGGGAGTTTAGACTCTGCAGCAGAGTCCTGTCAGTGTCACAAAGTTTTCCTGACTGCTTATACACTTCCCTGTGCAGCAGGGAGTCCTGAAAATACAGAAGCAAGAAACACAGGCACTCACAAGTCAAGATTTATTTTTTTCAGTTTAAAAATGATGGCAAATTTTACTCAAAGTGCTTTTTCCAGTTGGTTCCCTAATGGGATTTTATGAGCATAAGAGGGACGTGTATTAGCTACCAGTAGGTGTAAGCACATGGATACTGCTCACTACATCAGTGTCTCAAAGCTGTGAACACTTAAACCCAAACTCAGTCAAGACCAAAACCCAAACTTTACCTCCAACAGCACTCAGGGTGCAATAGCCAAAACATGAAAGCTTAACCAGTGAGTTTAGAACATTTGTGTTTTGCAATTGAATGGTTCAGTGCAATTTCCAGGTAATTTTGAACACCCACTAATACATATTTAATATTTGGATCCTACATCTGTGACAGGGGGAAAAAAAAGAGTACTCGAGCTGCAAAAGGACAAACCACTCAAAAGTCCTACCACTCTCCTACAACTGTTACCACCATCTTCTGTGTAATTCAGGTGTTCAGAGGAACAAATCCTTGTGCATCCCTGACCTAACTCATGGCCACTTTGGGATCTGTAAGAGTTCCTCCTTATCAACTTCCAAGCCTAAAGTGTCCCAGGCAGGCCTTGAGCTCCTGCTGAGGCCAGCAGAGGTGGAGAACAGGCAGTGGAGGACTGGCTGGGGTAAGAGGGTGGGGGCTTAAACAGATGTGAGGGTTAAAAAACTAAACCAAAGGCATCAACATTTGATGTTGGAGAGGAGCCTATTTATTTTGAATACACCAGAGAAACAGCTGAAGCACGGAACAGCCACGTGTAAAAGATGAAGTTTGCTTGCAGAGCTGACCTTGGCAGCAAAGCAACAGACGCCTGAGAGATGATACCCGGTCTGCATCCAATTGCTGTGAGACTGAAAACAAAAGCAAAACAATGTTACAAGAAAGCTGTCCTCCTTCTCCTCGTTTGCAAGGGTTTGAAACAGCCCTCCTTCCCAATCAACCTGCAAACATTTCTTCTTACCCACATTAGAAACATCACACATTTTTGCAACAGGATTTAGCACCTTGGACCATGCTGAGTGTGAACCAGAACAAACGAAACAAACTCCTGTAGCTAGAAAGGACACTCTAAGACAAGCCTTCAAAATCAATCTGCAAACATTTATTCTTGCTCACATTAGAAACATCACACATTTTTGCAACAGGATTTAGCACCTTGGACCATGCTGAGTGTGAACCAGAACAGTCTCCAAAATAAAATTAGGAATTCGATCTAGAGATGCTTTAGACCATATTATTTAAATTGTTCAGTCTAAAAATTTCCTGGAAAAGTAAGGATCTCATAAAGAATATTAAACTTCATGTGGCCACATATTGAAACAATAAAAAAATGTTTTGAAACAACCAAAATAGTGTAGATAGGTAAGGTATGGCTCTGTTCTCTTGACTAGACAAAAATCAAATGTATTTGCAACAAATGTAGATTTAAAAAAACCCAAACAAATCTATGTTGCCCTCATACAATACACCTTTCAGTGTTTTACAATTTAATTATATTCAAAACTATATTCATTGTAGGAAATAGAGAGACAGAGAACACACTTCCTAGACAGAGAACACAATTCCCTAAGGTACTTATTCTTGCTATAAAAATAAATGGAAAAACCATATGTAAAATTCCTGTCTGGTCTGATGTCTGTATTTCAGGTACTTGCTATGACAGATTTGGGGGTTAAACACCTCTATTAATTTTATAACCTCCCTTGCCAAAACACAGCATGAATATCAATATATATTTGCCACACTTATCTCATTAATCTTTCAACACAAGCAGGCCATTGCTGAGACACTGAGAACTCAGCCTGACGTAGCACGAGCTGGTGGCTCCCAAGCACATTTTGTGACCCAGCTGGAACAGGCAGGGACATTTTTGATACCAAATTCCAGGGAGATAACACTGCCCCAGGAGCCTGAACACAAGAACAGCGTTTTCAGTTGCACACCAAGGAGCTGGAGGTTCAGAGTGACCCTATAGCTCTGTGTGATCTGCAGCAGCTTCACCAGAACGTCTCCTTCCAGCAGCTGGACACACTGAGGGAGAGAAAATACAGGAGGACAGACAATCACCCAATGTTCAGGCACTTTGGTACTGCCTTTGCTGTTCTTTTGAAATGTTATTTATTTTGCTGTATCAGTTTAGTATGAAACGTTCCAAGAAATTGATGTCCTCAATTTAACCACAAAACAGAAACAGACTGGACACAGAGTCTGCCTGAAGAGAGGGAAATGTGTTGGAGGGATAGAGATTTCTCTTTCTGAGTGGCTGAGAAATCACCAGCTAGTGTGGTAATCAAACCATCCTGCTGCATCAGGAGTTTGCACACTGGATAAGCCTCCACATCATTTGTAAGTTTTATCACTTTATTAATAACTTTATTCATTATATGCAGATAAATGAATACATTTGCAAGCTACAAAATCAGGCTCCCCTTGTGATAAACACTCAATATTCATTCTCACTCCCATTATTTTCCTTCATGAAGTGCTCTGCTGCAAGGGCAAGGATGACAGAATCTGTCCCACTGCAACAACCTGTTTATAGTCAAACAGAAGGAAATTGAAAAAATCCTATTTTACAGATTCTATAGGAAGCAGAGAGAGTATGTCACTTGACTAATTACACAGAAAGCACCAGAAAAAAGTGAAAATAAGTGGCAGTTCTGCTGACATCTGGTTGAGTCTATGCAGCCTTCCCCAGCTGATAACAGACAGATTTGTACTGGTGGCTGGAAACAAAACCTCCTGCCCACTAAGAAATTATCAGGAGTCCTGAGTGGATTTCTTATCACAAATTCAATATGGATAAATCATTTGTTATTGTTAATGTTACTTTTGTCATCATGGCTCCCAGAGAACAAAAATCCCATGACACTGAGATCATGGGAAAGATTGAAAATAACTCCCTTCACCACTGAATCACAAAACTGGAATCTACAAAATGTCTTTGAGGGGAGAGCATTTCATATTTAAAGTATAAGAAGGTTCTCTCAGAAAAATTTGATATCTTGAACAGAATCTTCAGAAAAATATCACAAATTGTGCAATCTAGCTGGGAAATAATAAATGAAGACATTTTTAGTTTTGCTGTAACTCTGAGCCCTTAAGGTGCACTTGGATTCATCTTTTATTTTTTTTCTCAGAGATACCTAATAACTGTACAAAAGTGAAGACTGAGATTCTTCAGGGTCTGAAGTATCAAATAAAACCATGAAATGCTGAAAATTGGAAAATGAAGTGGCAGCAATTAGTAGTGCTGATTTCATTATTTCAATGTTTCTGGTCAAATAGGAGGGTGGCTATGAAAGCAAGCACCACTGCAAAGACAATCTTTGCTTTCTCTCCTAAACAATCACAGAAATATCAACAGGCAAAATTCTCCTGTTGGCCTATTCCAAAGCAGAACAATAACTGCAAAATAAATGCAACAATAGTTGTGGAGTCACTATTTGGTTGGCTTTGCTTAATATTTCCCCTTTATTTCCTCCTCCCCATTAAAACAAAAGAAGCAAACTGGAGGCTGCTGTATGGATCAGGTGATCTTCAAGCTGGTACCTGACTCCAGCATTGCCTCACCACTTGGAACACTGCTGATTGCTTAGAAAGGCAAAATAAATCTATTTTTTCTGCAAGAGTCCCTTCACACAATGTAGGCACTCTGCTGCAAATGTAAATCTTGCATCAAACCCTTGCTTGAGCAATCTCAGCATGAATCACCAGCTGCAGGGGATTATCTCCAGCAGAATATGTGCAAAAGAAGAAGAGGCCATTTCTTAAGGGAGCTGAATATGTAACATAAATCTTTGTCTGTAATGAAAGATTTACTTTATAATTCAAATCAACTCAGTTCTACTGGAAAAGAAGCTTTTCACAAGAAAGTTCTGCAGGTGTATTGAAAATCACTTAAATCTGGGAACTAATTGCATTTATTTCCAGCGTGTCACTTAAAGTATCTCAAAATAAGCAACAGATTTTTTTTAATTATTGTGCAAGTACTTTTCAATGATAGCAGTTTTGTTCATTCTAGATTGTAAATAAATCTGAGTAATCTTAGCTCACAGTTTTAGGCTTCTGATATTCAATTAAAAAAAAAAAGTAGCAGAAAGATGAGTGGAACATTCCACAGGGAAAACAGGTAACTTTGGAAAGGAGCCAAGGTTTTATGGTTCAGGAGTGCTGAGTGTGTGACCTCCTTGAGGAGATTACCCAGTAGTGAAGCCCCTCTGCCAAAACCATCTGTCTCAGCCTTAGAGTTGTCCTGGACACCCTGAGCTGCTTTTCTGAGAGGATGCAGCTCTTTAGCTGCAGTGCAGATAGAGATGCTCTGCCAATATTAAAGAGATTAAAACTTGCTGGTGGCTTTGGAGATTAAGATCTGACCCTCAAACTGGCAGACAGAGTAGACCTGGAGCTAAAAAAGATCAGACACAAAATATCTGCAGCTCTTAATCCCCCTGAAAAGAAGACATTGCATTTTCCAGCATAAGCCCTGGTGTTGTCTCTACCTTTGGACAACCCTGGTAACTCATGGGCTGCTGCAGTCAGGATCTCTTCTGGCAGGATCCTGGAAAATGGGATCAAAATTAAGGATGAGCTTTGGCCATGCTGCTTCTGTGCTTAATAAATCGGCTGATATTTCTGATCACATCAACATCTGGATAGAAGGAAGAAAATATATTCTAACTGCACAGAGAGCTCTGGGAGGCAGCTACTGAGATTTTGGCACAGCACACCATTAATCTGAATAACTGGTTCTTCATTCAAGCATTAAATACTGTGGAATTTTTGATGCTGAATCCTTCTGTGGAAAATTACATATCCAAACGATTATACTTGATGTATAGTTGGTATCACTCCATTTTCCCCAAGTGGTATCATGTAACCACTGAAGCAGGATTTCTGTCCAGGGCAACTTGGCAGAAAAGGAACTCTTGCTCCTTACTGATCTCACAATGCTTTAAGATAGATTTTGGCTGGGGTAGAGTTAATTTTCTTCCCAGTAGCTGGTGTGTTTTGGATTTGTGCTGGAAGCAGTGTTGATAATGCCGAGATGTTTTTGTTATTGCTGAGCAGGGCTAGCACAGAGCCAAGGACGAGTGAGCGGCTGTGTGGTGCTTGGTGCCTGCCTGGCTTCCAACCACTCTACACCACGACAGAGGGAATGACTGACTCCCATGTAGCACTGGGAGGCCAAATGGTTCATTCTCCTGCTCCACTCGGTGCTGTAAACAGGTTTTCTGCACTGATGGTTAGAAATTCCATCAAAATGCCATCAAAAGTTTGAGAATTCACGCACAGTTTCTATCCTGTGCTGCAGCAAAGTCTTGCCCTCTCTTTGCATCATTGCTCTCTGTATCTTACTAATATCCAGTCAATCCAGCAGCAGGAATATTTGCAAACCTTGCTATTTCCCAAGAATGATTTTTGTCTAAAAACAGGAGGATGAAATAGTGTGATAAATGGGGAGGCTTCCAGTATACAATGTTATCTTTACTGCTTCCATGAAATTCATGGTGGACTTATTTCTCTGAAGGAGGCTTCTGATTTCCATTAATAAATATATGTTTCTTTGGCAGTCAGAGCCACTTCAGGCTAGTTTGGCAGATTGTCATGGTCTGGAACCCAAATGTGACAGGTTTGTTGTATGTCTAAAAGAAATTCAGAGAGGTGGGAATGCCCTGTCCCTAGGAGTGGGGATATTGCCTGAAAAACTGGACACAACAGTCAACCCACCTATGACTGCTGAGGTGGGATTGCAGGAGGTTTGGTTTCTGCTTTTATTGCACCATCTTTTCTCCAATTAACTGAGTTTTATGGAGTGTTTAAATCTACCTAATAAAGATTGTGGAAATAGAAACAATCTACTATCACTAAGACATCACTTTATAAATGTCCAGTGGATTAACTGGAAACAAGTGGTAATTTCAGTTACCACTAGAAATAGGCTTGATTTTTTTAGTCACTGCTAAATAATCATATCCAAGCTTATTGGGAAAGACTCATATTTCTTTTATAGTTGTTTAAAAGTCTGGAATACCGTAAGTTTTCCAAATTATTTGGAATTATTTTAATTCAGAGGCTAGAAATCACTTAACTGCCAGCAGCAGCTACATGTCTTTTGGGAAGCAGAAAATGCACGTGGAATTTCTGTAGAAGGGATAATAGTGTAGAAACTTTCTTCAATCCTGGATGGAGTACAGTACAATAAAAATTTTTGGTAGAGTAATGCATTTGTGATGAAATTACAAACATTAGTGTCAAGTCTCCACTCCGAGGAGGTGTGAGAGCAGCAAGAGCAGGACTGCAAGAGCCAACATTTTCCTCCAGCAATGACTTTGGTCCTGTCTTTACCTTTCTGTCTCAACTCTCAGCTGAGATTGCCCACAAAACACATAGATAAACTTCCTTTTCTTCCTCAGCGGACACCTTAGGGAGGTGAACATAACAAAAAGGCTCGCTGGCTCACTGAATAAATGCCACCCAGTCAAAGAGGTCAGGTTGTATAATCACTGCTAATGGCCCGTTCTTCTCAGTCCATTTGCTTCCTACTTGAAGTTGATGGAAGGTGCTTCTGGCAGGTTGTTGGAGGGTGCTTCAGAACCCTGAGCTTACAGATGCCTTGGGTCACTTCCAAAGGTCTAATGCGAGATAACACAGCATCCCTGAAACGCAAAACCAACGAGAAGAGAAGAAAGGACCTGAGGGAAGACAAAATTTGCGTCCTGATTTTTCTGGTCTCCGCTCTTGGGAGCGTGTCTGTGTTGGTGGTTGAAGTAAAGCTCTTTGATAAGTAAGAGAGCAAGCAGGTCACAAACACAGTGCTGGGAAAGCCACTGAATGACCGGGATGATTTTTTTGTAGGATAATGCAGAAATGACGAAGAAAAGTAGGCAAAGGACATTTGAGATGACCCTTTCTAGAAAAATATCAAAGGAACACCAGGAATGCCCATGAAGACACACCATTACATTGCATCATTTGTGAAACAGAAGCTGACCTCATCTTTCAAAAAAAGTTACTTTTATTGCCTCTTTCTATTGACTATGCTCAAACTTGACAGGATACAAATCAGTCCAAATGTGACCTTGGTCAGTGGGTATGGCAAAACCCAGGAAAAAATAGCATTTGTATCTTGTCCTTACTCCAGAGTTGTTCTTCTTGCAGAGTATTAAAATAGAGACCCACAAACTTTTCTTCATCAGTTTTAACAGTGGCTGCCAATGGCAGTGCCAGATCTCATTTCATTTTGCATTTCTGTGCCACAAATGTATGTCCTACACTTTGGGAACTTTCACACTACGCTCGCAAAACATGAGCTGAAAAATCACTTTCCCCATCCTGCCTCATAATGGTTAGAAAAATCTGCTGTTGAACCAGAGAAAAATTTCCACTGCTGATTGATTCCTAGGTCTGTTTAGCTGATTATAATTCCCCAACCTACCCTTATGTGATTCACACCCATACATCTGCTCTAGCTTCAGCATATAATTGTTATTCCATACAGACAGCCCAGTATTTATTCAAACAAGGGTGCTCTTGTGCATTTCTCCTTTTTTAGCTTCTCTAAAAAGAGTAAATCGGTCACGATACATTACATTGTGTGTGTGTGTTTGTGTGTGGGAATAAAAACTAATTTTCTCATCCTCTCAAAGGCAGCAGTTGATTACCAAGGCAGAATAAATGAAAGAAGCATGTTAAATGGAGTACTGTACATTTACATGAGAGATAGGGCATTCTAGCCTCTGAAATACTGTGGCTAGTTAAAAAAAAATGATGATGGTTTCTGTTATTTTCCAACATTGTTTTCTGTATTATAAACAAGTATCTGCTCTCTTGCAGATCTGTTGCTTCAGTACAAAAAATCTAGGCCATGACTCTGTGACACTGCAAGTCTTTGACTCCAGTGTTATCATTTTGTCCTGGGAGAAGCACAGAAGATGCTGGTGGAAAAAGCAAGTTGGTACTGCTTGGATTATCTTCATAAAAGAAGCTGAAATGAGTTTAAAAACATTTGTTCTCTGGCAGAGTCAGCTGATTTGGCTCTCAGGAGTTTGGATGAACTGTTGGTTCATGGGTTTTTGGGCTTGTGCCTGTGTTAGGACTTGGGAGAGTTCAATGAACCCAGATCTCAAAGCAAAACTATTTAACCTTCATTTTCTAGTGGAAATGGGGTTTAAAAGCTAACTTTAGATTTCTGGAAAACATTTGAGAACTAATCTTAGACTCATTTAACTTGTTTTGTGAAAACAATCCGAATATAGACTTGAAGAGTTAGAAGTTTGGCTTTCGGTTTAATGCATTACACAAATAGGGATCGACTTGTAAAACATTTTGCAACGACAAGCTTAATGCCAATCTTGTGGCATCTGGATGTGGAATCTGAGCTACTTTCAGTAACATCCGTTAAGATAAAAGCACAACACTGAGGGTTTTTTTGGTAGAAGATTCTCAGCAAAGGAATTAATAGAGGTTTCATCTTGAAACCTTTGTTCTTCCTAACACCGTTTTCCACGGTACTTGCAGTCAGATCAAGAGCCTGTGAAAGCATTCTGTTTGTTTTTATCTACTCAATCTCGTTATAGCTCTGAACAAACACCCAGTAACTGCGTTTCGCTTCAGACTCACTTCCCTTTGAGTGCTCCGCGTTTCACAAATGGAATCAAACCAGCAGCTGCCACTCCTGAGACCAAGAGACTCGGAGTCAGTGAACTGAAAGCTTGCACAGAAAGCCAAAACACAGCTTTCATCTGAGTCTTCTGCATTGTCATCAACTTCTGCGGGGGGAAAAGGGGCGAAGGGAACACGTGAGTTAATTAGCAAAGCATTTGTAAAGCAAGGAGGATAACGTCCCGCAAACCAGCCGTGGTCACGGAGGAGCTGATAAGAGGCAGGAAAGACAGGTAACAGAAAAAGCCAAGAGGGGTATCAAAGCCTGCTTGGGAGCCCCAGGGCAAAAGGCTGAAGTCCTTTAGGAAAGCAGGGTTACTGCAGTTCCAGTGACCAAAATATTTCACTTCCAGCCATGCAGCCGCTCTCAGCTGCAGGCAGCAGTGCTGGTGGTCTGACACATCAGACGGTGATCTGACAGCTGGCTAATGGAACACGCCGAACAAATCTATTATTTTTTTCAGTAGAATGCAATGGATGGACTAATACATGTGTTCAAAACTTTCTGCCAATATATTTTAACTCTCACAAGAAGGAGGAAGGTTCGGAGGATGGGATTCAATCCCGTTCGGCCTCTCTCGTGATGCTGTCAATAGGAGGGCTTTGACAAAAGAACTGATAACAGGTTTTGGTCTTTCAAGTTGGCACATATTTGACCAGTGATCTGCAGAGAGAAACCTCTGTAGCTCTTGCCAGCTGTAGTAGTAGCCCATTCCCAGGTGCTGGGCAGGTTTTTAATGGATATTTTCTTTTTTTTGACTGCTACTCTACAGGGTAACATGCAGTTAAATGACTCATATCGTTTCGGTAGGTTACCAGTCATTACTTTCCAAACTCTGCTCCCATTTCCCACTTCACATATGATTGTTTGTTCAGTGCCTCGAATAAGTGAGATACTAGAAGCTTATTTTTGATTATAGTGCTATATTCACATTCATTATTTTTAGGCACAGTATTTATATAAAAACGCCAGCTGAAAATCCCAGATATGCTACTTTGATACAGAACTTTGCCTGTAACCTGTTTGCAGCTGTCAACTCTTAAGTGGTCACAGCGTTCAAGGGATTTGCAGGAGCCGTGGAGTGTTACTAGCTCTTTAAAATGACCTTCTTTTTCTTTGCCAGAAGAATTCCTTCTCAAAAGGCTGCGCTTGATAAAATTCCCACACAGGTCCTCTTCACTTTACTAAAGTGCCCCAGGTGTCTCAGGGAATGTCTCTGAAATGCCGGGATTCACTGCTTCCCTTTGGATTTACTGTCCCCACAAAGATGTAAATCACGATAAAAACCGAGGTAGAGGGTCAGTTATAAAACCGGGGTGGGGGAGAGGGATGACAAGCAGAACTAGGGAATGTTATCCCGGCTGACACAGAACTGGATATCTCTGCTCCAACACTCTGACAACGAATTCCTAGGATATGCTCCGGTGTTCAGAGCCAAGGACTCCGTTTCCATAGAAATGGAGCACGTTGAGATAAGGCATAAGATTAACTGCTTAATGACTTTTCCTTACCTGGCCCAATACTTATGCCCTTAGAGTCAGGCTTTGTAGTTAAACTTCAAAGGCTCTCCATGGGTGTGAAGCTGCCTTGGGAACTTGTTGATTTCTCCCTGCTTCATGCTCAGCCAGATGATGAACCTAAGATGGTATTTCCACCTGGAATCCAGCAGTAGGGAGATGTCCACAGATTATTTATTTCCGCTTCTATTTTGACCCAGTCTGAGAGCCAGGCGCTTCCAGCCAGAACCTAAACTGCTCTGTCATGTGAAAATATAAATTATATTAAATGCTCTAAAAAACTTGGGTCACACCGACATTCACATGCAAATAGGATCTTTGTTTTTAGCATCTGAAATGGCAGGTGACCCGTTACTGGTACACACTGGATTGGATGTGCTTGTGAGCTGAACTAAAGCCCCTTTCCACCTTGTCAAGCTGTTCCTGTCTCATATCAAGAAACACAAGGAAAGAAACACGAAATGAAAGCACTTCAGGGAATCCTGGTCTGTATTTTACATATCACAGCGATGTGGATGTGCAGCACCAAATGGCAAAGTTTCACAGAAACCCAACTGGCAAAGAACTTCATTGCACTAATGAATTTCCCAAATATTTGTATAAGCGTGGTGGGTAAAGTTCTATTCAAGAGTAATGAGGGTACTGCCAATCTTTTTTACTCACTCCACCATTAAATATCTTCAGTTCCTTGCAGTTATAGAATTGTTATGGATCATGGGACAATAATCTTTGTTCCCCAAAATCTCAGTAATAATAATTAGAAAAAAAAACCCTTTTGCAAATCTTTGTCTTCTGTCTCCTCTGTGTAAAAGCATGGCCATCATCTTCTACCATCAGTGCTGTTAAATTCTTTCAAAGTTTGATCATGGCAGAAGACCAAAACCCCACAACTGTAGTTACTCCAAGCAAAATACAGTGAGCCAAATTAATCCATGATCTAATAGTGATGACATTGGTGGATCCAGTCCAGAGACAAATGTAGCTCAGAGTTGTTTTGAAATGGAACATATTCTCAAATCTCACAAGAGCAACAATATTTCTTTAAAAGTTGATGTTTTTATGGCCAGAGGATGGAGATAATATTATGAATTGCTGTTTATGCAAAGAAATTTTACAGAATCTAGCATTTTTTTCTATGTCACATATGAGTAGTCTTTCTCATCTTTTTCTTGCTATTCTCTATTTTCAAGCTCACCTATTTTTCTGGTGTGCCCTAAAAGGGACACACAGTCTAGTACATTGTAATTTCCATAATGAAAAAAAAGTTTATATTTTTTCAAAACTAATTTTTCGTGCAAGTAGTAACAGAACAACATTATTGTGTTCCTGGTTTTTGCAGCGCCAGACTTGCTCTCATAAATATCTCAGTAAATATCACTTTGCCTGGCGAAGAGAGGCTCACAAGTTACAAACTAAGTCTCATTTATTAGAAATTAGAGTATTTTACACTACTAATACTATTTACAAAAACTGCACTTGCAAGTGACTGCTAAAAACCAGAATCTGAAAAAAAAAATCTGCAGGACTGTTCAATAAGTGATTAGGAAAAGGCTTATCAACAAGCCTGACTGATGTTACCTGGATTAGCTTCTGTGTTTTCAGCAAAGCTTTTATCCCTGAAAGCAAGGAAAAATCCCCATTTCCTTTCCATGTCAGGTCAGTTCCTAGGATGGTAGGACTATCTGCTAGGGCTGATTTTCAGAGGCTGATGCTTGAATGAGTCTTTTAGAACAGCGAGCATAAACATCTTGCATTGTGAAAAACATCTTCCAAGTGAAAACACCCAAGCAGCCTACAATTATGAACCAGCTCAGCTAAAGCTGAGTTCCTGGAAATTTGTCTTGCCGTTTCTTACAGTGCAGTAAGCTCACAGAGAGGTATTACAGCTGTGATGATCCTTAGAGAATAAGATTTTTGCTAAGCTGTTTCCTGGAAAGCAAGTAAACTGACAGGCAATTTTAATTCTCCTTTAGCAGAGCTTTACAATTGGATTCGGTTTTATTATGAATTGAAATTCTTTTTGCAGAGGTAAATGTTTATTTAGATGGCCTGAGGTATCAAGTGGGTCTAAATGTGAGGCTTGAAAAGAAGCAGCAAAATAATATTACATTTATTTTTACTTTACACTCCTTTATTTCCTGAGGGTTACCTTTAGCAACACTATGAAGACATTTGAACAGAAACTGGGGAATCATTTCCTTTTCATCTCTCCTCTCTATATGGCCAAAACTACCAACTGTTACCTCTCAAAAGACAGAAAGGGACCTGAAGACTGAGGAACAGAGAAGCTATTATGGCAGAGATAAAACTATTTTAAATATCCCTTATTGGTTTTATTATTCAATAGTTGGTGCATGCTCTGAATGTGCTGGATCCCTGCCCTCCAGGCAGATGGAAAGGCTCCTGACAATGTTAGGAACAAAGTTTTTCTCATAAGAGCAAATAGTTCTGAGATTCTGGCACAAAGAAGTGATCTTATATGTGACCTCACCAGAAGAGACACAAATAAAGGTACAAATGCAACTGTGAGGTACACAATGGATAAATCTCACATTTCCCCTCCTATCCAGCTTCCGTTTCTCTACTGGAAAACAAGAAAAAAATCTGGTCACTAGCTGTGAAAAGCTGATGTAAAAAGGACTCCTTGAGTAGAGGCACGCTGATGTATTATTTGTGAAATATGATTACATCTGCCTTTTATCTTTCATCTTGTTACTCAGTGTTAATTGACTGCTCAAGGCTGGCACTCATTTTTAATTATCCCCCCGGTGGAAACCCAGCAACAAGCTCTGCAATTGCTCTCACAGATCTGCATGCAGCATCTGTAACACATCAGCCTTCAGCAAACAGCCAGTCCCCTCCCTCCCTCCCTCCCTCCCTCCCTTCCTTCCTTCCTTCCTTCCTTCCTTCCTTCCTTCCTTCCTTCCTTCCTTCCTT